>PVLD010002513.1:0-163952 GCA_004027595.1 Dinomys branickii
GTATCAGATTCAAACTGTGGAGCTATAAATTCCACAGACAGTTCAGCAGGCAAAGGTCTGCTGCAGAGGCTGCTCCAATGGTTACTTCTCTTTGGGAGAATGTCCCTTAAGCTGTCTGCTGAGATTTCCGCTTCTACTCCCTACCCCAAGACCTGGCCGGGGCGAATGATGAGGTTATTCTTGAAAAGAATACCTTTGTCAGACCTGTGGCCTATGCTGCTACCAATCAAATGAACATTCTTTTACCCAAATCAGGTAGAAATCCCAAGTTTAAAAGGTGTGGCACTTTTAGTACTGATAGCCCCAAGCTTTGACTGCCAGCAGCTCTCGGCTCTCGGTCTTAGTAGCCTGTGCAACCCTTCTGGGAGCCATGCCGGGAGACATCAGCAGCCTTCAGGAACTCCTCCCGACCAGAGGTGGCAGCTCCCACTCTCTGAACTAGATAAAATAAAATCTTAATGTGACATTTATAATAAACACATCTTGAAGAAGATGCAAGAGCAAATACATAGTTGATGATGGCATACAACAATAACAACAAAGCCAGAATATACTATTATTAAAGCAAAGTGGGATAATTTCAGCTAGAAAGTATTTAAATTACTGGGGAATCAAACACATAAATCTTTATGCATCAAATAGCATATTAATGAAATATATGCAAAAACACTTAGAAATACGAGCAGAATTTGATAAACACCTTAACAGTGGTAAGTTTTAACATTCTTATCTTAAAAATGAAAAAGAAAATGTTCAAAAGTAGATAAAAATGAAGATGATTTAATAACCCTATTAACATAAAACTATGAAAACAGTTTACATGATTTGGTTCAATAATTCCAGCTTCAGAGATTTTATTTAAAGGAAAATATCAAAATTATGACAAAAAATTCTCATAAAAGATGTTTCCTATGGGGGCCGGGGACATAGCTCAGCAGCACAGTGCCTGCCTAGCAAGTATAAGTCATGGGTTTGATTCCCAGCACCACATAAAAAGATGTTTACTATGTTATTCACGAAAGTAAAAATAATACCAGAAGAGTACCCCTCATTAACCAGGCTGGAAAATGAGTCATGCCTGGAGTTGGCCTCGACTCTTAGTGCTCAAAGTGTCCACTCGGATGCTGCCCTGGAGTGAACATCATCAAAAGGCGGCTCCAAAGTATGGCTCATTGGGCTGCCAAGTGCAAGTCCCCTTGGTCTGCTTCCAGGGTACTGTCCAAAGGATGCAAACCTGGTCAGGTTCATTGGGTTTTAGTTTTAATTTCTGTTATTTTTAAATACATACAAAACTTTATGCATTGGGAATTAGTGCTATTTTTGAAATAGCAATAGGGAAAATTCTCAAATAAAAGTAATATACACCAAAGTTTATATAGACATAACCTCCATTCTCAGAGGAAATGTCTCTTTAGGGATTTCTTTCCAAGATTAGAGAGTGAGCATGTTCAAATATATTAGCTGAGAACACAGAATTGTGGAGATGAGAATTATTTTAATCCAGCTTAGCTTTTTCTATAGTGGTGTGAATTGCTAACCTTCAGAATGTATATTATTATTTACAACATGGCCCCAATTTATTGGATGACATAGAGTCACAGTTTTATGGAAAAATCTTTTATCTTAATCATATTTGTCTTTGCCACCATTGATTTTGTTGTAAGAAGAGAAATCTGAAAATAAATATCAGTTCCGCTGAGTAGTATATTGATAGTTCAGTTTAAAAACATATACTAAGTGTATATGTGTCCATCATATCAAAATAATACTGCAGATAATCTATTTTGACTTAGTTTATCACTTTACAACAAATAAGTTTAGTTCTATTCTGTTCCAGGGATCTGATCAACATCTTAGATCTGCTATCTCTAAATATGAAATAAAGTAAAATTTGGCACCTGAAGAAAAGAAATAATACAAAGGCTACACAGATCATTTAGCAGATAAATGTAAAACTCTGCTTCATTTTTGGCAAGTTAAGCTCTTCCCCAGGTTTCCATCATATTATTAAAGTATTTCAAAAACTGACAGAACAGAATAATAGGATTTTTAGAACTCAAGTAATGAAATCAATTCCTGAGTTCTGTCCCCTGCTTCAATGTTTTTTCATTGTTCTGTGTTTTATTATTTAAAAATCTAGCGGCAATCTACAGCTGAACAATGTCACTCCTTTCACTTAAATTACAGCATTGTTTTAGAGTAAATTGTTTTAGGACTGCCAGTTTCAGCTCTCTGATGTGAGCTATGAACAGTCTTTAGCTGTAAATTATGCCCGATTGCTCTTTCTTTTAACAATAAATATGCAGCAAATTGTGTTTGAAGGGGTGGTGGAGACAATTAAAGAAATAATAAGGCAAGTTCAGCTGAATATATAGGAACAATAAAGTGATTTAATTAGCTATACATGGTAAAATAAGCCAGTGGGTCAGAGAAAAATAAGAAATAGCTTGTTAGAGAAACCATAACAAACTGGCAGGAAAAAATCGGGTCACAAGTGATCACTGGTTTCCACAAACCAGTACAGTTAGACATTTTACTAAAATATAGGATGAAAAAGAAGATTAAACAAACTGAAAGATAGAGACTAATAATCATGAAAGAAATTAAGACTGATACAAGATTTACCCTAAAATAAAAATATTGCCTCTGCTCAAAGGGTAAATTCCACCAAACCTCTCGAAATGCATAATCCTGATGTTAGTTAAATGTGTTCCAGAATACCAAAAATGATATAGTGCTCCCAAATTTATATGAAACTTCAAAACTACAGTCTGACAAAACCAAAAAAAAAAAAAACTTAGGGATCACTTTCACCCATAAATATGGATTCAGAAATGCTTAGTAAAATACTAGTGAATTTAGATATAAACATTTACAGTGATTGAAGATGAAACATGCCTATTCACTTTACCCCTTTGTGCCTTTCTACAATTATGTTACAAACATTTCAGCACCAGTCGGAAGGAGCTGAAGCAAAACTCACTGTTTTCACTGAAATGGGAAATTATCTTTAGGTTGTTTAGAACTTAGCTTGTGGAATAATGGGTCAGAAATTCCTGTCACCTGGAGTGTTCCAGAAAGAAATGTAGTTGAGATATAGTTACAGAGACAAGAACAGTGACTGAGGTTTTCAGTTTACAAGTATTTGACAAGCCCAAAGAGACATGACAGTAATATGGAGTCACTGGATCAGAAAGAATCATGGTTAGAGGATGGATTGGCTATAAACTGTGTAGACAGCCTGGGACCACAGCACTTCTGCAGCCTGGGTTCTGGGTGCCCTGGCTGGAGCAGGAGCCAGGAGTGCTCCATGTGGTCAGATATCTGACAGGATGAGGGACCAGGGGCAGAATTAACACCAATTTATAGAAAATAAAGGAAATTATATCAGAATTTATAGACTTAGATTATATTACCTCCAAGTCTTGAATTATATTAGTAATACGTACCAGCCTAGCTATTACTATGTTATAATAGGCAGACTAGCATAATTTGTATCCTAGAACTAGTATTAATAAATCAGTCAATAAAATTTTTCATAATTAGTATTTCATGGAGAATAATATAACGATTATCCAGAAAATGACAGAAGCCATAAGTCATCTTTCATTTACTGTTAAATATAAAATCATTTAATATTGCTGGGAATGACAGGCTATTCCTTGGTTACGATCAAAACATCAGCTACAAGCATATTTAATAAGAAAATACTAAGGCCATACTCATAAGAATAAGACAACCACTATTGTTGATTTGTTTCTGCAAAATTTTACCAATGCAATGCAACAAGAATAAATAAGTACAAATACTGAAAACTAAGGTTATTAGTTTTATTATTTGTAGGTGATGTATGGCACTTTAAAAATTTTCAAGAGATTAAATTTGATAACTGTTCACATTAAGTAAATTAGGTAAGTGTCCAGATATGCTTTGGAAAAATTTTAATACTAATGAATTTATACATCATATAAGGATTGAAAAGACAGGTAGTAAGGTATATCATCTTCGGTATTACCACGTTAAAGAGAAATAGAGTTGAATCATGCTAAGGGGCCCAGCCAGAAGTCTGAGATGGTCCCAAATATCTGGATTTGTTGGCCCACCTGACTTAAAGATTATTTAAAAAAGAAGTAAACATGGAAAAATGATCTTGGTCACAATTTAGCCAATTAGGAGGGCAGCTAAGCCAGAGCCCTTCGCATGTACGAGGCACTTTGATTACAGAAGGGTAGGAGAAAAGCCTTGGAGGACACATGTGTCCACCCAGCCAGGTGTCGTGCTGCCAGCAGGCTCAAAAACATGTTCAACCCTTGGCTCTGCTCTGCCTCCTTGAAACCAGGGCAGCATAATTTGATAATTTTGGTGACAACACAAGAAGCCTGGAGAAGCAGCTTCCCTTTAAAACTCCTGAACATCCATTTCAACTCTCAATTTCACAGTGCAGTGAAGTGATTTTTTAAAAATACAACCAGCAAGCAAATGAATCAGGAACAGAGCCCAGGGAGACAGACGCAAGAGGCCATGAGCTTGACCACTGTGCCAGCCAACAGGTGTAAAAATTATGAGGGTCTTTATATAAATACTCAGCATACAGGAACGCATTACCCTGCAAGAGGCGGATTGCACAAAAAAGTAAACATCTTAGAAAACTCTTCTTAAACATGAGTCTTTAATCCATCATTCATAGATAGACTTTAATAAACTTGAAATTTTTCAGAAATAACACGTAAAATATAATGACTTTGTGCATATGTAATTTTTCCTGAGAAGTGAGGGCTTAGAGTTTTTAAAAGTTAAATTTGGTTAGAAAAATATAAGATTTGGAAAGTGGAGACATTTAACTTTTTCCACCTTGGGGGACACCATGGTATACATGCAGTACCTCTTCCCCATAAATTAGCGCATTTACAGTCAAAATACAGGTAATTTATTAAGGAGGGAGGGAAGAAGTTCTCAAAAACTTTTAAATTTTATATACAGAAATAACTGTTCAATAGTAGGTCAGTAAGTCTCGAAAAATGAAATGTACGTTTCCCTTTCGGTCATGCACACAAACTGTAAAGCACTTATAGGTTGCATATCTCTCATCCAACATGCTAGAAACGAGAAATGTTCAGGAGCTCATAATGTTTAGAGTATGAAATATTTGTGTGCATCTCTACATATATCTTAGGGATGGGACTCAAATCAAAAAAGAAATTCATTTATGTTTCATATATATCATCTACATAACAAAGATAATTTAAGTAATATTTGTAATAATGTAAACATGGAACAAAGTAGAATTTTGCACGTGTGAAACCATGTCAGTGCTCTAAACATTGACATTCTGGAGCATTTCATGTTTTGGATTATCAGATGAAGCCTGCTCAACTTATATAACTAAAACTATTGACACTTTCGTATGAAGATAAAAATTCTACAGATGGAATCATTCGAGCACACACATCTCCCATGTACATTATATGCTTTATAATCTAATAATTATGTCTTCCAAATAAATGGAGAAATCATAAGTTAGTACATAAATGGGGGTTAGAAAATTAGAAATCATTTTGGAGCAATAAATTAAGCCACTTATACTAAAATTTAATTATAGGCTGTTTATGATTTATTTAAATGGTTTAATGTTCTAACTTTTAAGACACTATAAATGCTTTAGAGGAAATATTTGTTTCCAATAACCAAGAGATGGAAGATACTCATGAAAAACATGATAGCAAAGTCAACAGTTAAAAAGTAAGTCAGTGATAAATTTGTCCACATAAAATTTTAAACTCTCCTAATTAGAGAAACAGAAGAAAAATAAAACGCCTGATTTTTCTCTAGCCTTAGTAGCAACAGCCAGAAGAAACTTTTTAACGTATCTGTTCTACCCAACAGTGGCAAGTGGTCTGTGTCCAACAGGCCCCCTTTCCCTTTCGTGGGTACAGCTGAGTGGCAGAGCATCTGCCTGCACGCTGGAAGCCCGGGGTCAATCCTCAGAATGACGAACGGTGGAAGGAAGCCCAGGGTCAATCCTCAGGATGACGAACGGTGGAAGGAAGCCCAGGGTCAATCCTCAGAATGACGAACGGTGGAAGGAATCGATAGTAACTAATTCTGATAGTAGTGGGAGAAAATGGGTACTGTTTAAGAGGAAAGTAAAACCTTGGAAATGTACTTCACCCCTCTACATTCTTCGTTCCACCAATCCTACTGCTAATTTATTTCAGAGAAGTATTCAGAGAAGCGTGTGGCCACCATGAGTGTGTGTCTATGTGCATTGATTTTTTTCAGAAACATTTGCTGACCTCCTCCCATATTGCCTGTGCAACCACTCTATTCAACAAGGAAATGTTCTGCCCGTGTGTGTCTTGCACTTTAGTGAAGATAAAGCACACGAGACAAATCCTTCAGTTCCATGTTTCTGTGAGTAAATGTCTTGCCCAGTTGTTTATCCACTGTCTATAGCCATTTCTGCTAAAGCAGCAGAATGGCTTGTATGCCAATGGCTTCTGGCCACACGGCTCACAAACTCTAAATATCTGAATGCTGCAAGAAAAATCTAACAAATGTAAACCTGAGTGATTACAACAGAAATTGGAAAAATATATGGAGAGGATAATATTTTTATAAAGTGCAAAACCAATAAAAAGTTAATAATACATATGTCAAAGCAATATTTTTTTAAAATGACAATACTGGGGCTGGGGCAGTGTTTCAGTGATAGAATTCTGTCTTGGTTACTTTTCTCTCATCGCTGAGACGAAATACCTGATGCTCCAAATTAAGGAAGGGAAGTTTTATTTAGCTCACAGTGTGTGGAGGTTTCAGTCCATACTCGGCTGGCTCCAAGGTGGAGTGGCGCATGGCAGAGGGCCACAGCTCATGGTGGCAGAAGACAGCAAACGCAGCAAGAGCAAAAGGGAGGAGCAGCAAGGGCAGCCTCTTTCCCCGCCTTATCCTGTGTGCGGGCTGCTTACCCTGGGGGAGGAACAGCACTCACACCCGTAATCCCGGCGCTGGACCAACAGTCCATCAGAATCTCTAGAAGCCTGGCCCATGACTGCAGGAGGCTTTGGGGGGACATCTGGACACAAAGCCTGAGAAATGCTTACCTAGCCTGGCTCAGGCCTTGGGTCACATGCAGCATCACGAAAGCATGCACAAGAAGGGACGATATGGTAGAGGATGAAACTGTCACAGTCTTTATATCACATTAGTGAGTCTCATTTTAGCTCTTGCCTTGGCTTGCAGCTTCACCACTAGTTTTTTCTTATGCTTCACAGCTTTTCTATCTCTATAAATATATATAATGCAAGTATATATCACATACTCATTTGTGTGTCAAACGTTATATAAGAAAGAAATTTTTAAAATGAAAAGGAATTGGTCGGTATGATGCCGGTTAAGAAGTCTGTTCAGGAGTCAGACAATGCTCAGTGACTGGGAGCCATCGACCATATGTTGAGTGACCCAGAAATATCAGAAAAGGGAGCTTTTCTTTGGTGCACTTGGTGCGTTTCAGAAAATCCCTCTAAATTCTTTTAAGGGCTTCAGTCGGGAGAACTGTACCTACACACATTCTGTCGGGAGAGATTGGTCCTTACTGTAGACTACAGTTAACATTAAGGGTTAACTACACCCTTTCCTTTGATTTTTTATCCCAAAATTCTCTATCATCTTAGATGATTTTTTAATTATTTTGTTATAATTTTAGTGAGATCTCTGGAGAAAGAAAACAATTACATATTTAACTGAAAGTCTATTGCAGTTTGACTTATCAACTATCAATAACATCTTTTACCTGCCCATAATGCAAGATGAGGGTTTGTTCTATCTCACACTTTTTAAGGGTGTGTGACGAGAACGCCATTTCTGGCTATGCTACCCACTGCTTTCCTAAATTTAAATAGTACTCATTCTGTCTTTCCTCCGCCATGGTACTGAGAATCTCTGGGTGAGCTTGTAGGTTAATCTTTCATTTGTCTTTCTTATGATGTTCTTTCAAGTTTCGGGGTTTCATCCTTGATCTGGGCCTTTGGTATTTGGGGCTTCTAAATAAACTATCTCCCTTCTTCACAAAAGAAGAATATCCCTTATGAGATACTCGGGACTTCCTAGTATGCCAATTAATCTAACTTTTCCCTTGAACGTCTGCCATGCAGAGTCTTAATTTTCCATATCCAAACTCTACCGGCTCTTTTCCAGGTATGAGGCTTTTAACATTTTCTTATGGAAAATCACTGTCGTTTTTAGGGTCCAAGATACTCTTCCCTGTTGTTTTCTGGATAATTTCCTTTCCTCATTTTCTATGTGCTCCTTCTCTAAAACTGCCAGCTGCCCGGCATTTCACCTCCTGGTTTGATCTTGTAGATCTATTTGTACTTTCTAATAATCTTTGTCTTTCTATATTTTTTACTCTATTCTGGAAAATTTTGTCATATTTTTAAAGAACTCTTTTAACTTTTTTATTTTTGCAATTTTATTTTAATCATTGAATGTTATCTCAAACTAAGTATTGTCTTAATACATTCTTATTTTTCTTTTAAAACAAATCTTCATAAACGTTTCCTAATAGTCTAATTAAATTTCAATTGTCTTCACTGAGCAAACCAAGTTCCCTACCCCGTTAGTTTTGCTGTTGTTTATTTTGTTTTAATAACTCTGTGCAGCTATCAGTCATGACTCTGTTTCTCCATATCATTGTGATTCTTGCCGTATGTTGAGTAAAACAGGGTGTCGGTACACGTTTTCTTTGCTACTTTGTAGTAAGGTCTATCCTTTCCCTATATCCCTCTCCTTAACATTAGTCTTCTAGAATTCTAAGCATTACTGAATAGCTTCTTCCAGGCTTTATTTTAAAGGACAGATATTGGAGTAAGGATTATCTGTGATTAAGTTTGCATTCTCTCAAATACCAGTATAGTTTTACTCTAAATGTAATAAACTTGTAAAGTCAACACTTCACAGCCTGGGACTCAACATCCATGGATTCAACCACACAGATGTTGAAAATATTATCTTTAAAACTGTGCATATATTGAACATGTGCAGGTTTTTTGTCATTATTCCCCAAACACTATGGAATAAGCACCATGTTGACACTGTTTTAGGTATCATACACAATCTAGTGGTCTAAAGTAGATGGGATGATGGGAGTAGGTTATACGAAAATATTGCACCATTCTGTCTAAGGATATAGTAATCAGTAGGGTATAGTATCACAAGGAGCTAGTTGAATTTAAACCAATATAACAAATTGCTTTATCCCAAAAGATGTTTTTGAGTCAGCATTCCCCCAAGACTTGAAAATTAAATAACTTTTAAAGACCAAGTTAACATGTAGCGCCATCCAAGATGCCCCAGGGTGAATGAGGATGGACTTGATGGCTTTAAAATCTGAGCAAAGTTTATTGAAGAAGAGAAATTTGGGTTGAAAATAAGAGGGGAAAAAAATTCAGTTTGTGTTGAGGACACTGAAAGTAAAATAGACATACAAACGGTGAGCAATAAGGAAACTAATTTTTAACCTAAAAGAATTTCTGACGCCAGACTACTTCAAATTTACTTAAGTGAGCAGTTTACTAAGATAAATGAATGAAAATGTAAATACACAATGGAATATTCAACCACGAAGTGAACACAATTACATCATTTCCAAACGAATGGATAGCCCTTGAGACCATAATGTGAAGTGAGATAAGCCAGACAAAAAGTTAAATATTCCTTGATTTACCTTACAGAAGGAACCCAAAATATAAATAAGTTAAAGAATAAAATAAGAGGAGAGCAGGAAACAGGGAAGCACACACTCTGGAAATGGGGAAGGAGACAGTAGCAGCAGAGGAGCGGAAATGAAGACACAGCGGCTTACTGATGTCACCAAGGGTCAGACCCTTTACATCTCTTACCTTTGCCAAACCCAGACCAGCATCTTTCAGGATCGAAAGTGCTACCCCACAGGTTTGTCTGTTCCGTGTGACACTCAGTAACACTCAAAGAAGAGATTTTGGCTTATGTTTCTGCAGGCTGTAAAGTCCAAACAGAACGGTCCTGGTGCCTGACTGCATCACAACATGGCAGAAAAGAAAATAGCAACCTGCAGAATGGGAGAGGGGGACACATGGAGAAAGGGGAGAAAGCAAAACCCACTCAGAGGCGTAACAGACGCACGTATAACAATCCACTCTCTCAGGTCTTCTTAAAGGAGCCAGAGTATACACTCCCAAGAGAAACTCATTAATCCTTCCTAAAGACCTAGTCACCACCCACTGAACGCCACCTCTTAAAGGTCCCAACCCTCTGACCATCACTACCCTGGAGTCCAAGCTTATGCCACATAAACCTTTGGGGGACACAGTCTGGCTACAGACAAGTCACAGTACCCCAGCCCCTATAACAGAAATGTCGGTTCCTTATGTATCTTTCTGATCAACACACCTTTCTAAAACCATGTAGTTGACTTCCTCCCCTCATTTACTAACCAGCATTCAATGGCATAATCATTTCCTAAGTCAATCACTGACAAACAGAATGAGAACACTGGGCCACAGAGGTATGGATAAAGCGAACAGGTGGATTGAAATTTTTATATTGGAACTGCAACAGGCATGAAGGGAGAAATAGTGTAGCATCAGCGGGCAACAAACCTTGTCTGCATTTGTCTTAAGCACTGAACCGTCAGAGAACCCAAGGGAGGTGCTTAGGCATGAACACACATAAGCCTAGATATGGATATGAGAAGACAGTGAGAACTTCATACCATATCACTGATCAAAATAAGAGACAGATATTTCAATAAACTTATTCATCAGTTTGAAAAGCAAATCAGGATATTTTTTCCTTCAGCTGTGAAATGAATTTTTTCTACTCCTTACAGCTGTACATCTTTATATACCACAGCACATCTTATATCACAAAGACTAGGCAATCTAAGACACAGTTCTCCTGACATTCTTTGAATTCAGTATACCAGATGGTAACAATTTGAAGCCCCTTATCCGTGGCAAAGTTGAAGGCACTCACTAGCAGCCCAAGCCTGGTACAGCTTGATAAGGGTTGCCAAGGAAACAGGTGTCTGGTTCAATGACAGCTGATAACCTTCCTTTTAAAGGCTTCGAGAAATGGAGGAAAAACAGGTACAGTTAGAGGAATGAAGTGAGTAGGTGCCTTGGGAAGGTTTCCCTTCGTGCCTGCATTTCCCCTCCTAGCTGAGCACTCAGTGGTGTGACAGCAACACAACCTGGCTCAGATTAAATAGCACATTGACAGCTACGCAGTGCTCTCTTGCAGAGCTAATTTACATCCTGTGTATGTAGGCCAGTGTAAAACGCAAGGAAAATTATATGTATTATGAAAAATGAAGGGAGTTCTGCAGGGTCTCATTTAACAAATTCCTCTACAGGACACCATCCTGTGTAAACTGGCATTACAAGTGAAATGCACCCCTTTCCCTACCCCACAGGAGCAAGGCCTGCAGTGAGCAAGGGCTCTCAGATTCTCCCTCATTTCACTTTTTGCGATGGGAGAAACTTCATTTGTATATTTTCTTTTCTTTCTATGGCTTGTTATTTGTAACTTATAACTACCGCAAAAGCTTCTTGATTGCCCAGTTTTGAATGGTAACTAAGGTTAAAACTCTTCAAGGTGAATAATTCGTCAATACTGAAATAAGCTAAAAAGGGAAACTTTAAGAATCTTTGCATAACCGTTTGGGATTCTTTTTAAAGTAGAGTACTGAAGTATTTACACAATAAGGTTTAAGATTTAGCTATACTTTTATTATTGATTTTGCTATTCTTTGAATTTTGAAGGACAAAATGGACAGGTCTTATGATCCTTTCCATTATTTTTCTGGATTTAGCATGTTTTACATTTATATCTAAGATCCAGAGCTCCGAAATGGTCTTGGTCTCCTCATGGGCCGTCCAACAATTTAGCTTACCAGATAGCCCCATATCTTCATGCCTTCCTAGACCAATGTATTTTGTAAGTTTTCGTAAGTTCTCTGGAAGAGTCTACATTGATTTTTCTAGAATAACTCTGTTGACAAATATGGTTTACTTTAACCACTTTTCTGCTAGATAACCAACAAATGTAGGGGCTACCAGGAGTAAGGCTTGGACCGTCTATAGCTTATCCACATTAAGATAGGAGTCCGTAACAGCAAAACTATGAAAGGTTTTAATTCATCTTATTTTTGAAAACTACAATAATGAATACAATTTTTTGTTGTTTTTTTTTTCCTGGTACCAAGTATCTAAGGGACAAAGCCAACCTTATTAAAAAGAAACTATCACATATAAATGGGTACGATCCTTTAAAGAAGGAAATACTCACACATCAGTTTTGTAATAATATCATGAGACCAGAGTAGTAGAAAATAGTTCTACCATCTTCTAGGAGGAGAAGGAAGTAATGTCCACCTTTTTGTTTATAGGAAAATAATCCTTTCTTTTTCCCATTAAAATCAGAAAGAAGAAAAAAATGTCCTGTCATAACAAATTACATCATAACAAATTTTGAACCTTAAGTATTTATTTAGATACACCTTATTTTATCAAACATTTTGGTCAGTTTCTTTAAAAATGTGCATATCTATGTGTATATACTCCTTTGTTTAATACTAGCTATAATTATTTTCATGCTTACTTGTTTACTATATGTCTGGATAAATAAAATCTTAAGGCTCACAGAGTTACAGATTTGATTTTGTTGATTCTATAATGCCAAGAACCTATAACATTACTAAGATTAATTAATTTTTATTGAATGAATTTAATGCACATATAAATAATAAGAATATGCTATCCTATATTAGAAAAGTGAAGTGATTAATATTCTACCAAAATATTTTAAATTATATATTGCTCCATTTCAGTGCCCTGATAGGATGATTATAATGCCATTGAAAGATAATGCTTAAAAGTGTTAGAAAATAACAACAGATGATATCTAATCAATAAGTTGTGTCATGAATGATATATGACAAAGGAGTTTCAAAAATCTAAGACTAATACAGAGAATAGACGCAGAATGTCCAGCCGGCCCTTGCCCTGCACCATGTGAGGAGACAGCACCTTCTTGGGGTAATCAGAATGAAATGTGATCCTGTTTGGGCTTTCATGCAATGTGATACATTTTTTAAAAGCCCAGGTTGCCTTAAAGAATCTGGAACACGAAGGCTAAAAGATGCTTGTGGTGAGGTCTGAAATGGAAATAAGGAACACCTTATTGAAAACCATAAGAAACATGATCCTTGTTACCAAGTGGGTGAAGAATTCGACAAATTGCATTCTAGTGTTTTGTGAACAATGGAACTTCTAAGTGAAGATATTTAGCCATATTTCTAAGCAGTGTTTAAGGCACAGCCTAATTTCTACTTGCTACTTACAGTAAAACATGAGTAGAGAGTGATAAATTTAAACAAGTGATAAATTTAAACAATTGTTAAACAAAAATAAAGCAGAATTTGGAGATCGGAAAATTTGTCAGCCTTTCCATATTGCACAAGATGAAAAAGTGTATTGTGAATAGAAGCCCAAGGGTGTTGCTGAACAATCATTTGATAAAAGATTATAGGCATGTGATTTGTAGACACAGTCAGCTGCACTAGCAGAAGCCAGGAATACTGATGGGATTGTGTCAGCAAAAACGCAACTTGGATTAAAGCTGACAGAAGTGAGGTAAAACGAAGAAAGTCTGACTTCTTAGGTACTGCAGGATGGGGCACTAGAGTGATTTGGTGGTGACCATGTGTTACCTTTCAAGAAAAGGGAAGAATGACTCATATCCTTTGGTAGAGAAGTGTTTATTTACTGTTTTTCTTTATGTTACATAATTTCATTTTGGAAGCACATACATTATCTGGTTTCACGAGTTGGCAACTGAAATATTTTGCTCTATCATGAATCATATTTTCAGTGCCACCTGCACCTACTTATATGTAGATGAGGTTTTGGATGTAGTATTGATATTGGGATGTGTTGAATATTTTTAGACTGTTGGAATGGAGGAAATAATCTTTGCATACAAGAAGGGCATAAATGGGAGACAGGCAGGGTAATAAACTGAATTGTGTCCCCTGTGAAATTCATATGTTGAAGTCTTAACTCGCAGCACCACAGAACATGACTGTGTCCGGCAATGGGGAATTCAGAATGGTAATTAAATTAAAATGAGTTCTATGTGTGGGTTCTAATGCAGGGTCGCTGACATCTTTGTGGAAGAACACATCGGAGCAGGGGCATACACAGAGAGAAGGCCATGTGAAGGCACTGAGGGGAGATGGTTACTTGCAAACCAAAGAAAGGGTTTCAGAGGAAGAACTGCTGCTGACACCCTGGTCCTGGATTGGCAGCAATGAGAACCGTGAGAAAACTGACTTCTGCTAGGTATGCTGCCCAGCCCGTCCGTGGTGCTTAGTTATGACAGTCCTGGGAAGGTAAAGTCACTTACATACTTCAGAAAACGTCAGATAGTAGTTTTCACCTGCAGCAGTAGAACACTCTTCCGTGCTTTCACCCAGTAATCTTTTTGACACAACCACAATTCTGATTTGTTGAATTTTCAACAAATGATATTGATCTTAATTGAGATGATTTGTGTGTTTAAATAATCTTTCCTATACTGAGTATTTGAAAAGGTAAAGTCTTTGCCATATCCTACTGATGAGATTGCAATGTAATGATTTTGGTCCACATTACAATATAGGTCACAATAAAAATAAATATAGCTAACAAAAATAAACTTGAACAAGAAAAGGATTAGAAGTTGGATGGGCCAATTAGATTCTAGGGCTTGAAATTTTGCGTATAAACATGTGAAAAAATTTTTAAGTCCAATACAATAATACCCAAAAGCTTATGTTAAATAACAGTAGTCAGCAGTGTCTCGTCTATATTATGAGTTCTGGTCCAGTGAAGAAGATGCACCTTAAAACATTTCAAATTATTGTCCTAGAAATCACTTCTATGTCTGCAAATGACAGACTGATGGTTTTGGAGAGCCCTGCTGCTTTAGATCTGAGATATTCCTGAATTATTTTTTTGATAAATTAATTTTTTACATTTTTGTTGTTTACTCTTCTGAAACTATTAAGTAAAATGCTGCACCACATGAACTGATCAATCTTGTAAAATTTTAATTCTTATTTATCTGTACTATTTTCTATTTTCTTCATGAATCATTTTGTTTTACATTTAGAGAATTTTTTATTATTTTCTTGCAAATTATTTATTCTTCATTTTAGCTATCATATTTCCAATTCATAAAAGCTGTTTCTTGTCACTGGTATTTTGTGATAAGCATTTACTACATAAGAGATATAATTTGGTGATTTATATCTTATTTACTATTAATATACACAGTTATATTCATAAAGTATACAATTTATAAATTTTGACAAATGCATATAATCTTGTCATCCACACTATTATCAAGATACCAAATATTTCCACAACCCCAGAAAGTGATTCGGCCCCTTGCCAGTCAACCCACCATTTGCCTAAAGCAACCAATGTCCCAACTGTTCATGTTACAGATTATTTTAGCTGTACTAGCATTTCATTTAAATACATACTGTTTTTGTATGATTTCTCTGGCTTAGTATAGCATCTGGGATATTCACTCAGAATGTTTCATGTATAAATATATTGTTTCTTTTAATTATTGGCCAATACTATTATTGTAATATGTATGTATACTACTCCACAGTTTATCTATCCACTATTTTGTGAACAGACATTTGGGATTTTTGCTTGGCCATTGTTAAAAGAGGTGCTACGATCATTCCTGCACGGGTCTTTGTGGGTGTATGTTTTCGTTTGTCCTAGGAATGGGATTACTCAGAGCTACGATAATTTTATTTTGAGATCTGTAATCTATCTTAAATTAACTTTTGGTGTATAATTAAAGGTCAAGTTCATTTTTACATATATGTGTTCAGTTTTTCAAATTTCGTTTATTCTTTCTTTCTAAGACCAGGCTGTTTATTATTGGCCACACCTGTAATACAATGTAAAATATCTGTTCCTTTTCCTGGTTTGTGAGGGAAAAGCATTATGTTTTCACAATCAAAAATGATGCTGGCTACCTATTTTTGTAGCTGTTCTTTACATAACTGCAGAATTCCTTTTATTTTCCTAATTTGCTGAGTCTACCAAAGAGATGCTGAGTTTTACTAGACTTTTCTGCATATATTAAGATTTATTGGATGGGTTTTACGGATGATTTCTTCAATATGGCAAATATATTTTCTAATATAAATCATCATTGCAATAATTAAAAACATATTATGACGGTCTTAGGTACTTTCTCATTGCTGGGACAAAATACCTGACACCCACATTTTAAAGGAAGAAAGGTTTATTTGGCTCACAGTTTGGAGAAATTTCAGTGCATAGTTGGCTGAGTCCAGTGCAGGGTAACATGGCAGAGGAGCATAGCAGAGGAGACAGTTCGTGGTATGACAGACAGGGAGAAGAGAGTGCTCAAGGCAGATGGAATATTTACACATCCAGCCCAAGCCCACAGTGACCCACTTCCTCCCACCAGGCATCACTTCCCAACCTCACTCTTGGCTATAAACCCATCAGTGGACTAATCTAGTAGGTGCGTCACACACCCACGATACAGTTACCTCTCAAAAATCTCACCCATGAGCACATGAGGCACTGGGGGACATCTAAATATACACTATAACAATGGCCAAATATTCTTTTTAGCTAAAGCATTTAGCGATATCTTTCAGTGGCTTTCTTGGGAATACAACATGCTTTTTATTGCATCCTGTAGGTTATTTTGTGTTGTGGTTTCGTCTTTGTTCATCTCTAAATATTTTCCAAATTCCATTTTTATTTCTTCTTTGATCCGCTGACTAGGAATATGTTGTTGCTTATCCATATATTCTTAAATTTTTACATTTTTCACCTGTTATTGATTTTTATTCTTGATTTCATTCCATGGTGGTCAAAACTACTGTATATTATTTTAATCTTTTTATATTTATTGAGATTTGTCTGGTGGCCTAACATATAGTTTGTCGAGCACAATGTTCCTTGTGCACTTGAAGAATGTGTATTTTACTACTGTTGAGTAAAATATTCTACACGTGTACTGCATCTACCTGGCTGTTCGTGTGACTCTAGTCTTCTCTCTTTTGCTTTGAAGTTGTTCTATACATTCATGATCAGCCGGGCAAGTTTTGCTTCATATGTTTTGGGACTGTTGTGTGCTATATAAATGTATGTAGTGCTACCTTTTTGAAGAATTAACCTTCTATCATCATTTAATGCATACTTTTGTCTTTTATATCAGCTTTTGATTTTAATTATTTAAGTAATTTATCTATCAGCTTTTGATTTTAATTATTTCAGTAATATATCTATCACAACTCTCTTTTGCTATTTTTTGGTCTCTTACTTTTGATCAAACTCTCTTTGGATCTAAAACGAACCATCTGTAGGCTGCCTATATTTGGACCATGTATGCCTCTTGTGTTTATTGTAGTTGGTTTGTTTATACATTCTACCAACCTCTTTATCTCTTGGTAAGCTCACTTCACTTACATTTAAAGTAATTATTAAAGATGAAGGGCTTACTTATGTCATTCTACTGTGTCCTTTCTGTATGCTTTCTATATTTTCTCTTTCCCTTCATTACTGTCTCCTTTTGTATTTAGTGGTGGGGTTTTTCTTGTAGTGAACTGTTTCAGGTACGTTCTTTGTAGTTACGATGGGGATTACTATTTCACATCTTCTAATTTATAACATCTACTTTATATCGATGTTAAATTATTTTCAGTAGTACACCAAACTCTGCTCCTACATAGCTTTATCTTCCCCTTTACACTGTTGTTATCACAAATCGTATCTTCATATATTGTTTACCTAATAACATAAATTTATAATTATTTTGAGAATTTGTCTTTCATATCTCTTGAGAAATTAAAGTGGAGTTACAAACTAAAAGTATAATAATACTAGCTTTTATATGTGCTCATGTAATATTCCTTACTAGTTTTTTAATGGATTTGAGCTAATGTATATTGTCCTTTTATGTTCATTTGAAGAACTTTATCATTTCTTATAGGACAGGTATATTTAAATGCATGTTTTATCATTATTCAACAGTGAGGCCAACAGACTTGGGGATGATTGCTGTGAGAATATATAGTTTGTAACTAATAGTTTCAAAGAGGAAGGAGTACACTGCACCCTTCTGGGCCACGCAGAGCACCAGGATCTGTCAGGAGGCCAAGGGAGCAGAGCAAAGCAAGGGCGGGGGCCTTTGTTACGGTTTCATGTGTGAAGCAAGGTGAGCAGATTTAGGATTGCCCAGTTTGAATAATTTCAGTGGGCTGAAGTGTGGGCCTGCTCTGACTTTTCTGGAACCTGATCCTGGAATGTGGAGGGTGTGGGCATCTTGGTCCAGAGCTGAAGAGCTCAACAGACAAATTGGAGAAGGGGGCTCTGTGTTGCCTGCAGTGCGTCTAACAGGCATGCTTGTTCTTAGCTGAAAACTTACTGTCTAAGGGAGGGTGGTCTCTCCAGGGTCATTAAGACTCCAGATGCCAATCTATCAGGATAAAAAAGTCGTTAATGCAACAGCTGTAGCTCATGCTTCTCTGGGAATATCTTAATTTCTCCCTTTTTTTTAAGTACACGTTTTCAATATATAATTATATTCATCTTGGGAAACCAGTACATGTATATATCACAGTAAGCCTTTTTATTCCCCTCCCCCTTCTTTTCCCTTCAGTTATAGCCAAATGTGGAATTTGGTAGAATTTTGTCTTTCTCCACTTTAAATTATATTGGTCACTTGTCTGTAGTATTTCTCATGAGAAATCAGTTTGAGAGTACAGTGCTTAAAATATAACAACACATACATGTAATGATTTATAATTTTCTAGCTGTGTTCAAAATTCTTTCTTTATATCTGACTTTGATACTTTGATTTTAATGGGTCATTATACTTCTCTTTGATTTTATCCTACTTGAAGCTTATTGAACACTTAGATTTGTAGACTCATGTTTTTCATTTAATTCAGAGGATTTTCTGCCACTATTTTTAGATACTCTTTCTGCCCCTTTCTCCCTACCTTCCTTTGTGATTCTCATAGTACATACGTTGTTACTTTGGATAGTGCGTCACTTGTGCCTTAGTCTAGTTTCATGTCAATCTTTTTCTTTATTGCTTCTTACACTTAATGCTTTTAATTGTTTCATATTCATGTTTGCTGTTTTTTACTTCTGCCTGCTCAGTTTTACTATTAAACAGCTGTAATGACTCTTTGCATCTCAATTACTGTTCCACTTAGCTCAAGAACGTGTTTGCTTCTATCCCTTCCATGATAGTCTAACTTTGTTTGTGCATTGTGTTCCTGATCTGTATTTCTTTAACCATGCCTTCCATTAGATCTTAGCAATGTTTAAAATAGTTGTTTTAGAGTCTTTATCTCATAAGTCTCACGTTTAGGCTTCCATTTCTTTTGTTCTTTTAAATAGGCCAGTGTACAGCATATAGCATATCTCTCTGTACTGCTATATTTTGTTGAAAATTGGACACTTGAATATTGTAGTGTGGTAACTCTGACAAGCAGATTACATCTCTTCCCCAAACTTTGCGTGTCTATGTTTATTTGTTCATTTATTTATCTTATTAAAAATCATAACAGTTTATTTATGTAACTTTCCAAAGTTATTCTTGCAAACTTCTTATGTATTACCATTAAATTCTCTGTTCAGCTAGCATTTCCGTAGATATTCTACAGAAATATAGAATATAAAAACTCTTGCAAACACACTTTTCACCATCTTCGTAGATGTTTCTGTGCCAGTGTTCTCTGCTAACATTGTCTAGGCTTACACCAAGCCTACACTGAGAGCTTAGGGTCTTAGGAGGTATTTTCTAAGCACTCGTCATACACTAGGCACACACAGCCTCCCAAATTCCTTCAAATATGTGAGTGTCTTCACATGTCCCATTTTCCTGAGGAAATTTACCTAGCTTTTCTCCTTTAGCAATCTGTCATATGCTCCAACGATAACCTCTTTCCCCAGGGATCTGTGAGTTGCTAGCTTGGCATGTAATATTTTTGAGCAACGCTTACGTTTTTCAATGTCGTATTTCAAGCGAGATGTAACAGAGATCCATACCTCTTCAAGGAATCTCCATATTTGTTAGAATAAATATACACAATAATTGATGCGTGGGGTCAACTCTGCTTCCTCCAGAAGCGCAGAGCAGGATCCCACTCCAGAAATCTGGGTTTTCCTCCTCGAGATTCCGCTGGGCCTGGGATGAGCTGGGGAAGGGCAAGTACGAACATTGTGAGTTTCCTACCGCTTCGAGCCGCATTTACTCCGTTGTTGCAAACACTTGTTTCTGTTTCAGTCACAGGCGGATTGGACAGTTTCTGCTTATTCTTCAGTGTTTCCGTGGAAAGAACTACTTCCTTTGCAATTTTGTTGACATCATTTCTGTCGTTTTTGTAACCAGAATATACTTTGGTTTTGTTTATAACACAATATGAGGCACTCTGGCTTTAGTAACACGTGAAATTTATTGACATATATGATATATTATATTAAGTTCTCTTAATTCTGTCTCTTTTTAAACACATTATTACTCCACTCCTGTTTTTAGCCTTTGGCGTGTTGCTTATTTGTTCTTCCTTCCCTACTCTTTCAGAAATTACACATTCTCTTTTAATAGTGTTATTTATTACTTCTGAATTCTCAGATCTTTTCCTTAGCGTTTTTCTCTGCGTACAAAGGCGATAACAGCACATCTTTTAGACTTCTCCAACATAGGACAAGTTATGTTTTTGTTGTTTTCTTTTTCTCCAATGCCTATATTTCGCTAGCATGATATAAAGTAAAAAGAAGACCAGGTCCCTCCTACCGAAATGGAATCTACAAGTATATTCATATACGTTTTAATAATGATTTGCACAATAATAGCCATTTTTAGAAACACATTTGCCACTAGTTTGACTTGAATCTCAACTGCAAGGCTCCTGGTTCTCACCAACAGTCTTTACACACGATCATAGGTTGCTCAGGCTACTGTAACAGGACAGCAGAGGGGGTGAATTAAAATGTAAGCGTTTGTTTCTCAGAGCTCTGGAGACTAGCAATTGGACATCAGGGTACAAGGCCACCGGGTTATTGATGAAAGCTCTCCTCCTGCTGTACCCTCACACAGGGCACAGAAGGGAGCAGGGATATCTGATTTCTTCATCCCCTGGTAGAATGATCCCATCCACTCTAGGATTCACCCAAACACAATCACCTCTAAAACTCAAGGAAGCAGCTTGGGAACAAGGGATTTGGAGATGAGGGCAACTCCGACAGGCAACAGTGTATGCCGTGCTTCTAGGCACTGTGGCCTCTGCTCTGGGGCACCCTTCGGTCAGCTGGCATGTGTCTACACATAGTTTTGTGTTACTATGTTTGAGTAAATACCGTATCTTTTCATTGCAGCCTATCTGCTATTTCTGTCCATAAGTAAGAACTCAGCCGACCGTGGATTTGGGGTCGCAACGTTACCCCCTGTAAATTCTGGGGTAATACAGGCCCCATTACTTTGTGGCAGTTAGTTATCCATTCAGAATTATTTTTACATCTCTACAGATGGTCTATTTTTTCTACTGAATAATTTTAGAATTTTTTTGCTGGTAATTCAAAATTTTAGCTACAATGTGTCTAGGTGAAAGTCTTTTTTCATTAACATTTCCTAGAACATTATACATACTTTAACCTCAATACAGATTTTTTCCTTAATATTCTAGAGTTCTTTTTTCAACTATGTCCAATTACAACCTCTATTCTCACTGTCTAAGTTCTTCAACAAGAGTAACTAAAATTCTATGTTCAGTCTTTTTCTTTCTCTGCCTTTTATAACTTTTGTTTTCCTCTTTTCCTTTTCTTCTACTTTCTAGAAGATCTTATTTTTTCCTCTATATCACAATCTAATGTTTCATATCATGTATACCTTTTTAATTAATTGAGATAAAAATTTTCATTCTGCCATTGTTCATACTTTACAATCCTCATGGGTCACACTCTATTATGTTTAATTTTAACTTTTATATGTCCTACCATGTCTCTTTTCTTATAATCTCACTTTAAGTGATCAGTCTTTGCTGTTTGCCTCTTCATTTCTCACCTTGACTTTCTTAAACAATTTCCTGATACACTTTGCAGATTCACTCTAGTCTGTGATCTGTTAGCTATACGATCTTCAGGCTCAGGGATGGACTACAGAATGAACACCTGTCCCCAACAGCCAATGACACCACATAAAAACTTACTGAGAAAGAAGTCGCAACTATGTTTCCATGGCTAGATACCCTGTAAGGTGTAACTGGAGTTTTTCCAGCTCTCCTCACTCTCAGGAAAAAGGTTTTTCATAGAACCCTTAGAGATGTCTCTGCTGTAAAGATATGAAAAGTAAAAAGTCAGTCCATTAGAATACTACTTTGACCCTTCTGTGCAGCAAAATGTAACACCGGTGCACTTCTGAACATTTTATGTATAAACTAATTCATCTCCTTATTTTTTGCCTCACTATGTATTGAACTTTCTGCTCATGACAGTAGAAAGAATCCTAATCTACACAACCCATTCTTATCTCACTGCTTTTAGAACTATTTCCTAGAGGTCATATTTTTTCATGTTATTGATGGATATTCATTTTTAAAATAGTTTAAGTATTGTTATATTTCCTGTGATTACACAGTTTAGGAAGCTTTTGTTCACTGAGCCTTCAGTATGTTTTCTGTTCCTAGGTGCCAGCAAAAATAAATAATTTTCCTTTCTCTTCCTGGAGATACATGGCCAGTGTATGGACTTTTCTTGGTTCCTCCTCAGAGGACAATTGGGGAAATTTGTGACTGAATTCCTAGTGCCCAACAATGTCATCCAGTGCTGATATGGAAAAGGACCTCCACTCTCTCCCTTTAGAACATCTCGGCCCAGGACGAGAACAAATACTGTTTTCCAGCTAGAACCTTTATTAACCAACATGTGCTCGAAGTAGACTTGCTCAGCCCTAGAGGAGATCAACAACACCTCAAGGTCACCTGACAGGACAGCACTAGCAGAAGCCTCCTGTGACTTAGCGGTTATGGTGTAGTACACCAAGCACCTGTGACATTCAGTATTTTGTGTTGTATTTTCTAATCACAAAAGAAAGTATCTTTGAAAGTAAGTTTTGTGACCCCTCATCTGCAGTTTTGTTGAAAAATCCAACACACTCTTAGAGTTCAGTCTTCTTTAGAAGAAACTCACGCTTTCCCAGTTCCCCCGTTGACTTCCCCTTGCTCTCCAAGCATTACATACCCCGTGTACAGAGGCTGTCCTACAAGTGAAGATGCAGACCATTCTCCTCGTCCCCCAATGGTAAGCATAATTCCCTAAGTCCAACCTTTTCTATTACTTTTATATAACTCTGCTTTGACCTTTGTGCTTATAGGTTACTGAGGCCTTTTTAAAGGCATATATTCTTTACATAAAGTTACTTCTACTGTCATTAATGAAATATATGAAAAATGTTATCTCCCTCCATATATTTTGTCTACTATCAGGTCTGCTCTTGAATCAGTCTTCTCTATGACCCTTTGCAAATAAGAATCATAGTCCTCAGCTGAAGGGACTCTCACTGCTCTTTTACCCAGGCCACTTTCTACCACTGAACTGAAGTGATTTAGAAAGCAGATGCTACACAGAGAGGTGCGTGGCAGTACCGTGCACCCTTTAAGTGGCTGATGTTTTGCTTGTGTTGTTTTGTTTTTGTTGTTGTTGTTTATGACGATGTTCTTGCTATTTTAGGGACACTACACTCGGACAGGGTCTCTGAGATAGAACCAGTCACAGGGTAGATGGAACAGATGACTCATGTTTCTAGCTACTTAAAGGAAAATGAAGTTTTTGTTTCATGACTAAGCATCTTCTACAACCTGCCCTAATTTTTCAACTTTCCAGCTCCATGTTATTTATTGACAATTCACAGTAATATTTTTCTGCCTGTCTTCATTTTCCATAAAACTCTGAATTTTCACGTTTTGTGTTACTTCTCACATATTTTATGAAGAGCTTAGAAGAGACTGCAATCCAGCAGTCATTTTAAACTTTAGTCTGATTTATACCTTACGTAGCAAAGGTACTCTTCAAATCTGCTATTAAACAAAGGAAAATCTAATCCAAGGAATCGGCCTTTGTTGTTGTTGTTTGCTTTTGGTTTATTTGTTTGTTCTGGTCAGCTGTTCTTTGGCAAACTAAATGACATCCCATAAAAAATGTGTTCTGAAAGACCTCATAAACTCTTGGAACTGGTCAAAAGAAACTGAGTTTTCATGTCTCCCCCTTCCCCTCTGAGTGCTGAATTATTCACATCGTCAGTTCTTCGATGAGCTCAGCCCCATAGGCCAGAGGGCAGTGCGCAGCATGCTTTCATTCCAAGAGAGCCCAAGGTATCTTAAAGAAAAGGTACCACTTGCTCTATGTCTCTGGCACTATTACATCTTCTGTCTCCCAAGCCCCACAGCCACTTATGTTAAGAGGCTTAAAAGACTTGTTCAGTGGCAGATAAATCAGAAGTCTTAAGAACATGATAGCAGGTTTGAAACTATCTGCAGGACCATATAGTATCAACAGAAATGTCCTAACATTATAAGGTAGGGTAGCAACAAATGAAACTATGTTAGAAATTATTAAATAACATTCTAAGTTTATACTAGTAAATGAAGCGAGGCACATGCAAAGAATAAAGCATCTATACCTGCTAAACAGCTGAAGGTCTATGAAAATGAATATCTCTGTAGCCTCATATTTCTCTCTGGCATTTTATTACATTTAGAAACTTCAACTGTTCTTGCTTTAGGGTTTGGCATCTGAAAATAGACTGCTTTTTATGGATAGTGCTAAAGTCCTAATGATGATTATGGCTAATGAAAAGCATTAATGTTTAAAAATTTAGAAATCATGCCAAGATCAACATCAGGGTTTTCTATTAGCATAATTGAGGTAGATTTTATGTTCAGAATTTAATATAAAACCATTGCTGTAATTTCCTTTACTATCAGGCCCTTTGGAAATCTGATTTTGTCTGACATAACAAATAACTCTGCGTTACAGCACCTTTCTCCCCAGCAGCTATTGTTACTTTGGTATTTATTGAGGTTATATAAGGCTTTTCTGCCTTCAGACTATTTTTTTTTAATTCATAAAGTTTGCCTCTTCAATCTCCAGGGGTAATGAAATAAATCCTACAAATAATTTTGCACAATCAGGTAAGTTTAAAACATTGCTCTTTCCTTTTCCTCAAGAACAGAAGTTGTAAGTACTGCTTTCAGGATAGGTACTGAACACACTTCCTTCACTGAAGATAACTGTATAGAGATTCTCTCATAGGACAGACAGAAAAATTTGATGGAAGTAAAAATTAACATAAAATGTAAATGGTGATTAGAACAATAAAGTGGGACCGAGGCAAGCTACTTGTAGCATCTGATTTTATCTCATTAACTTTTGCCGACTGTCTGGAAGCTGAAGCAGAGCAGGTAGGTGGATTAAGAAATATGTTAATTTAAAAACTAGGGATTAAAATCCAATAAGTCCCTGGAATTCTGCAAACTTTAGAGTCTATGGAATGGGTTTACAGCTCCAAATGAGCACACAGCACAGCTGAACAATGACAGGGACACCCTATCAGCATTTGGGTACCCTTAAGAATCTGCAATGAGTGTTGTTCTTTTAGTCAGTAGATAATACCCGACAAGACAACACTGCTGTCTACACAATGATAACATGCTGTTTATGGAACGTCTCTATGGGTCAGTTATTCAGATACTTAGCATAAATATATCATTTCACTGATTTAGCCATAATTTACTGGCAGAGTAAATTATTAAGTTTTTATTCTGGTTTTACAGATAACATCTGGGTTTTGCTAGATTAACTACTTTTCTGAAATCATATAGCTCATAAGTGTGATAAGTGGGCACTGAACCCCAAGACTGTCTTAGCCAGCTAGGCTACATAACTGCACAGAGCTTTGCTGACTCTCTGCTGCTCTCATGATACTCGACGGTCAATCATGGTAAGAGCGCTAACCAAAATCTCCCTAACTGTAGTGATGATGTTGGGTAAACTAAGAAGTTAGCAAAGACTGCAGCCTCATTCTGCCTGAAATAGACAGGAACACAGAGGTCATATGTTGTATTTGGAAATATTTATTAAACCAGAGCTCTGAGCTCGCCACCATGCTACATCTGGACAATCTACAAGAGTATAAATTATATTACAATAGTCAAGGAATTTCTGTATCAACTGGGGGAGCACTTGACTAACTAGTCTATGTTGAACTAGTAGACTAGCTTCTCCTGTCACATGAAACATGAGGAAAGGGGAATAAAGTGAATGTATTTATTGAAGGTAGAAGTATATTTAATTGATCAATTCTGTTGGCTACAAGTGAGGTCTCAAGTTAAAGAGACAAAACAAATGGGCTTTATCACCACTTCCTACAAGAGCACATCTCATGGAACAGAAAGTTGGAGAAAGAGCCTGATATAGTCACATATAGCTTCCTTGGAGAAGGATTTAATTTCATCATTCAGTTACAGGCAAAGTAAAAAGTTATACTTAAACTTTTTACTACTACAAGTGATCCAAATATTCAAATATCTCTGGCATCTGTTCATTAGAATTGAGATGCGTGGCCTGGCTGGCACAAAACATATATTTATCACATGAAGAAATGAATTGATGAATGAACATATTATATTCTCTTAGTATATCAGATCTAATAAATATAAAATTCTAAAATATTCATTCATGTCATTCATCGTAGTATTGCACTTACTTCCTAAGGTTTTTATAATAAAGTGTCACAAACAAGTTGTATTAGAATAAGATAAGCTTATTGTTTTGGATTTCTAAAGACTAAAAGTCTAAACGAGGTGTCTCCAGGCCATGAAACTCTCAAAACCTGTAGATGTAGATCCTTCACTACCTCTTCCACCATCTGGTAATTGCAGATATTCTGTGGCCATGGCAACATGATACCAGTCTTCACATGGCAGGCTTCTCTCTGCATTTCTTCATATAGCCCTTCACATAGCTCATGTCTCTAAGTTTGTGTTTCCCCTTTTTATAGACACCAGTTATGATGATGAGGACCACCCTTAGGGATCTCACCTCAACCTGATTACCTTGGCAAAGAACCTGCCTGCACATAAAGTTCTATGCTGAGTAAAAGAAGGTTAGGACTTCAGCATATTTGTATTAGTCCACTTTGTATAGCTATAACCAGATTCCTGACGTGGCCACTTACGAAGAAGCAGCTTATTTAGCTCATAGTTTTGGAAGATCAAAGTCTAAGCGGCATAGCGATACCCTCTGCTGAGGTTGGCCCCTTGGCTGTGTCGCCTTAGGGTGGGAAGCAGTGGGAGGGGCACATACAGGAGCAAGCAAATGAGAACCTTTCAAACCAGAAACAGATAGAGTTGGGGGGAGGCTGGGTTCAGACTCTTATAGCGATCATCTTTCAGAACTCCCACTGGTGTACCCAAAATATCTTCTGAGAGTTTGCTCCCAGTTGTCTAAGAACTCCTTTTACAACCCTGCCTCTTCCTGGGGACCAAACCTCCCTTGGGGGACCCTCCAACCACACCAAAACCATAGCAGTTTCTTTGTGGAAGGACACAATGTCAGCCCATAAAACATCTACCTACTTTGCCGGCCTTCCAGCAGGACATGGTGAAGACACAATTGTTGACTGGGAAGAAGATTTTTCAAACTTTCACCCTGAAGAATAGAAACATTGATGACATCGGTTCCTGGAAGACAGCAAAAGCGTACCAGTTCTCATCAGTGGTCCCAGAGTACACCTCAGTCTCCTCAACCATACACTATTCTAAGGACCTTCCTCAACCTCTGAGCCAGTCTCTGGAGGAACGCTTTTATTTATGCGAAACACATTTGTAGATATCAATTTGCAAAACAAGCTAAAGCACATTATTAGTTGTGCTTGACAAAATTTTTACCATTATGCTAATAAAGAAATAGAAGGACCTCTCGTTTGGCGGGGGAGGCCTGCATGTGTGCCCCACCAGCTGCCTGAGGACCACAGAGCAGCAGAGAGGCAGCCTGAGCTCTGTGGACCTCTTGGTTGGCAGATGAGGCCCACATACTCCTGACTGGCTGCCTTCAGTCCCCGGTGAGGTGGCCCCAGCTCCGCACACATCTTATTGGTGGGTGAGGCCTGCACCTGCACTCCACCAACTGTTTACAGATGGGGGTGTGGCAGAGGGGCAGCCCGAGCTCTGTGGACCTCGCAGTTTGTGGGTGAGACTTGTGTGTGTGCTCAACCACCTGCCTGTGGACACCAAAGCAGCAGCCCCTATCTGGCCACCATTGGGTTCACAACAGAGGACTGCATGCTTTCCATCGACGGCCTGGAGATCCTGCTACCAAAGGCCATCACAGTTGTGGTCTGAGCCGTTTGTCCCCCCACCTGCACTGGAACCCCCAGCCCAGTGGGTCACTGCCCTCTACCATCCCGGGACAAGTGTGACACCCAGGAAAACCAGAGTCCCCAGAGACCTCCAGTGAGCCCCCTGGGGGGGGGTGAGGCTCAGCGCTTTCTCTCTGAAATGACAAGACATAGGAGCAAAATACAACCTCAGAACTCAGCCCCACCCAAAGCAAGTCCAGGAGACACTGACATCGGAGAACTTGGAAGTCACACACCTGAAATCCCTGAAATGATCACAACTGAAGAAAAGAAACAACTCCATGAGGCCACAGCAGAAATTAGATCAGAAATAATCTCCACAGTAAAAAAAGAAATGACATCAATAATGAAAGAACTTCCCAGTACACCTAAAGAAGACATATATATAAAAAAGACGAGCACAGGAAAAGGGTGGAAACATTAAATGAACAACACAGGACAGAACTAGAGCGCGTGAAACAGATTCAAAGAGATGTTCAGGAGGTCAAAGCTTCCATCAAAGCCGGCAAAATTACTTGAACGAAGCTGAAGATAGACTTTCAGATCTTGAAGACAGCATTGCAGCCAAGGATCATGAAAGGAAAGATCTCCTAAAAATAACAAATAACCATAACATATTAATTCAACAACTGCAAGACAATGCAAAGAGAAACAATGTAAGATTAATAGGTGTCAACAAAACAGCAGGAGTCAACACAAATGACATAAAAAGACTATTTCCAGAAGTAATAGCAGAAAATTTCCCAAGCATGGAAAAAGAATCTAACATACAGTAAGTGAGGCATATAGAACCCCAACTAGCCATAGCCAAAATAAAACTACACCCAGATATATAATAATCAGGATCCCAGATAACCAGCAAAAGAATAGAATACTAAAAGCCACTAGAGAAAAGAAACAGATCACCTACAAAGGAAAGCCCATCAGAATCATGGAAAATTTCTCAACACAAACCTTCAAATTAAGAAGACCTTGGAGTAAAGTATTCCAGGTTGTAAAACAAAACAATCTCCAAGCCAGATTGATGTATCCTGCAAAACTATCCTCCATATTTAATGGAGAAGTAAAATATTTCCATGACAAAGAAAAACCAAAAAATTTCACAAACACCAAACCAACTCTACAAAGAGTACTAAAAGATATTCTAGAAAGATAAAAAATGACCCCAATTTCAAGAACAACAACAGAAAGGAACTACCTCATAGAGCAAGCAATTAAACAGAGTAAAGCAGGAAACCAACAACAGGTAAGTAAGATGACAAAGATAAACCAGCACATTTCAGTTATAACTATTCATGTAAATGGCCTCAATTCACCAACTGGCAGAAGTCAACTGGCAGAATGCATCAAGAAACAAAACCCAACAATAGGCTGTACACAAGAAACACATTTAACTCAAAAGGAAATTCATAGACTGAAAGTCAAAGTATGGAAAACAATGCTCCATGTGACATGAACCCAGAAAAAAGCAGGGGTAGATATTCTATTTGCAGACAATGTGAACTTCAAACCAAGAATGATCAAAAGAGATAAAAGTCACTACATACTTCTCAGAGGAGAACTTCAAGAGAAAGAGGTAACAATCATAAATATATATTCACCAAACATAGGAGCACCCAACTATATAAGACAAATCTTAATAAACATGAAAATCCAAATAACTGACAACACTATTGTAATGGGGGACCTTAACACCCCACTGACACAAAGAGATAGGTCAGCGGGAAAAGAAATCAGCAAAGAAATATCAGAACTAAACAAAACTTGTGAACAGATGGACTTAGGAGACATTTATAGTGTTCCACCCCACAACATCAAAATACACATTCTTCTTAGCTGCACATGGGACTTTCTATGAAACAGACCATATATTCAGCCATACAGCAAGCTTAACTAAATGCAAAGGCATTCAAATTATCCCATGTATATTATCTGACCATAGCACAATAAAATTGGAAATTAATGACAGAAGATACCACAAGAACTCCATAAACACATGGAAATTAAATAACAGCCTCCTGAACAAACAATGGGTCACAGAAGAAATTACCAAAGAAATTAAACAATATCTACAAGCAAACAAAAATATTAACAAAACTTACCAGAAAATGTGGGATGCACTGAAAGTAGTCCTCAGAGGAAAGTTTATAGCAGTGAACTCACATATCAGGAAAACAGAATAAGAACAAATAACTAGCCTAATGCTGCACCTCAAACTTTTAGAAAAAAAAGAAGAAGTCAAGCCCAAAGAAAGGAGGAAATTATAAAGATCAGGGCAGAAATTAATGAAACTGAGATGAAGAAAACACTAGAAAGAATTAATGAATCAAAGAGTTGGTTCTTTGAACATAGATGCAAAGATACTCAATAAAATACTAGCTAACAGAATTCAGCAAATCACCAAGAAGTTAATACACCACGACCAAGTAGGATTCATCCCAGGGATGCAGGAATGGTTTAATATACACAAATCAATCAATGTAATACACCATATCAACAGAGCCAAAGACAAAAATCACATAATCATCTCAATAGATGCAGAAAAATCTTTTGAAACAGTCCAACATGCATTCATGATAAAAACCCTACAGAAAACAGGAATCAGCAGTCTTTACCTCAATCTGATCAAAGCCATCTATGACAAACCAACAGCCAATGTCACACTACATGGACAAAAATTAGAAGCTTTCACTTTAAAATCAAGAACAAGACAAGAATGTCCACTGTCACCACTCCTATACGACATAGTTCTGGAAACACTAGCCAGAGCAATTAGACAAGAGGGAGATATAAAAGTAATAAGAATGGGAAAGGAAGAAGTGAAATTATCATTATTCACAGATGACATGATACTCTACATGGAAGATCCCAAAAACTCCACCAGAAGACTTCTAGAGTTAATCAACAAATTCAGTAGTTTAGCTGGATACAAAGTCAATGCTCAAAAATCAATAGCATTCCTATACACAAACAACAAACACACGGAGAGAGCAATTAAGGAAACTATACTTTTTACAATAGCATCAAAAAAATTAAAATATTTAGGAATCAAGCTAACAAAAGAAATAAAAGATCTGTTCAGTGAAATCTACAGTACTCTATCACTTCTCAGGCTTTTGCTCAGACCAAGTGAAATCTACAGTACTCTGTAAAAAGAGATCAAAGTGGATTTCAGAAAATGGAAAGATATTTCTTGCTCATGGAAAGGAAGAACCAACATTGCAAAAATGGCCATACTTCATAAATTGTTGTACAGATTCAATGCAATTCCAAGTAAAATACTATTAGAATACCTCACAGATCTAGAGAAAACATTCATAAAATTAATCTGCAACCAGAAGAGAGCCAGAATAGCAAAAGCAATCCTGGATAACAAAGACAAGGCAGGTAATATCACAATCCCAGACTTGAAATTATACTACAAAGTTACTGTGATAAAATCAATACAATACTGGCAAAAAATACAATCCTGAGGGTCAATGAAATAGACAGCAAGATGCAGCCACAACCACAAACATACTCAGTCACCTTATCTTTGAGAAAGGGGCCAAACAAGCCTCTTTAATAAGTGGTGCTGGAAAAACTGGCTTTCCACATGCTGAAGACTGAAGCTAGACCCATGTTTATCACCATGCACCAATCTCAAGTCAAAATGAATTACAGATCTGAATATTAAAAAAGAAATACTAAATCTACTGGAAAAGAAAGCAGGTAAAAATCTTGAAGACATAGAGATAGGCAGAGAGTTCATGAACAAAAACCAAACTGCACAGGAAATACTTTAAATAATAAACAACTGGAATCTCATTTTACTGAAGTTTTTGCACATTTAAAGAAAGCACCAGCACAGTAAAAAGAAAACCTACAAATTGGGGAAAAATTCTAGCTGACTGTCGCTCAGAGAAAGGTCTTCTATCTAGAACATATAAAGAATTAAAAAACATCAACCCTCCCAAAATTCAAAGACCCAATCTAAAAATGGGCATCTGAGGTGAATACACACTTCCCAGATAAAGAAATACAAATGGCAAATAAATACATGAGAAAATGTTCAGCATCATTAGTCATTCATGAAATGCAAATTAAAACACCACTGAGATTCTGTCTTGCCCCAGTAGGAATGGCTAATCATTAAGAAATTAATCAACAACAAATACTGGCAAGGCTGTGCAGAAGAAGGAACTCTTCTCCCCTGCTGGTGGGAGTGTAGACTGGTGAAAACACTGTGGAAATCAGTTTGGAAATTCCTGAACAAACTAGGTCAAGAGGTCCCATTCAATCCAGCTGTTCCCCTTCTGGGTATTTTCCCAGAAGAACTGAAAACATCCTATCACAGTGATATATGTGCACCGTGTTTATAGCAGTGCAATCTGTAATAGCTAAATTGTGGAAGCAACACAAATACCCATCCACTGAGGAATGGATAAAAATGTTGTGGTAATTTTATATAATGGAATACTACTCAGCTATCAAAAAGATAATCTTGAGGCTTTTATAGGAAAATGGACACAACTAGAGACCATAATCATAAGTGAAATAAATCAAACCTGCGTGTGTAAACACCATATTGTCTCACTAGTGTAAGAACCTGAAAGAGTGAATAAAATCTAGGAGGTACAGTAGACACTGTGAAAGGAAAGAAAACTGCTCAAAAGGAAAGAACTGGGATGACAGAAAAGAGAAAAGAAAGGAGGAAAAAAATATATATATACGTGCATACAGAGGATGGCTAACATAGTTGTACCACTGATTTTTATTGCTCTATTGAAAGGAACATTTAATGTTTCAGTGTTTGATCAATCTTACATGTCTGTATTTGTTTATCTGAGGATCGAATTTGAAGATATCAATATGCAATACAACAGCCATTGTTCATTTCCTATCCCCTTGTCTGAAATTCTGTATTGCTTGTATTGTTCTTGTGTTATTTTGTACATGTATGTGTTTTTGTTAATATGTTTTCATTCTTTCACTTTAAAATAAAAAACTAATAAAGAAATAGAAATCTGAACTTACAGTTAAGTAATCCCCTCCCCTAAGGACCAAAAAGAACATCTGCTTCCAAAGGCTGACTAACTTTAAAGGTTAATTACTAATAATAATTTAATGATGAAAATGTCGGGATGCAATCAAAGGTTCAAACGGAGCAGCAAAACATAAATAAATAAAATACAAATGACCAACAAAGAGGAACTGGCTAGATAAATTATGATACATTTTTCAGATGACAGGATTTTAAGCACCCATCCTAATAGTACATTGTCAGTTAATGTCTAATTACAAGAAAAATACTCGGCCATGTTCACTAAAGTTCAAAAATGATATTTAAAGGGATAATTTCTCAAACATTTTAGTATGTATTCACATTATTTACACACCCCCAAAAAAGCTTGAAAAAATTAAGTCATGTATCAAAATATATATGTACATATGTCCAGCAAGAATATTTACCAACTTTGCCTGTCAGGTTTTCTGAGAGTTTTTCAATGCATAACCTGCTCAGCCTTTTGAAGCTACTCTGATTGATAGCAGATCTTGCCTTCTAGCTACACCCCATACCATCTGGCTGCCTACCTGATGGAAACCTGGTCCTGGCAGTTTCCAGAGCTGGGCCTTAGGCCACCTTGGACTGCCAGGCTCATCATCAGAGCCTGTGTGCCTCCTTCAGCTGTCCAGATCTTTGCAGTCTCAGCCCACCCGCCCCCGCCCACCCCGCTGCTGTGCATATCTGTTTTCCAAGAACGAGTCTGCTCACTCACAGCACACATTTCAACATACATTTAGCGAGCAGTTTCACGTTGCAAGCCCTGGCGTTACTGAGCACCAGAGATGCAGAGAGGAAGAAGACTTCTTCCCTCTCTCTTAAGTACACAGCAAGTTTGTGGAATCCAGTCCTAATACCACCAGATCTCTGTGTAAATGTCAGTTCATTTAGAAGACTTTTCTGACAACACATCTGAAGCCTTCCCCCTCCCTAGCAGGTTCCATAGTCAGCTTGGTTCTCTTACTGCATTTGTCACCACTTGCTCCGCTATGGATTCACATGTTACCTGTACCCTATTAAGACATAACGCTATAAAGATGGCATATGCGTTTATTTCACTGCTCTGTAGACTTAGATGCAATGAACACAAACTGAATGAATGAGTACACTTTGCTAAAGTTGTGATGGAAAGAAAACAGTGTGCTCAGAGCACATGTGGAAGTACCTAGGACACTGGAGTAGGGGAAGGCAAGGGCAGACGTTCCGGAAGCTTTATCCTCACCTGAGTCCTGCCTCTACTAGTGCAATTGTCTGCCTGCCACCTGCACCATATACACCTTGAAGAAAAGGAACCCGTCTAAGGAACATCTTTGTATCCCCTGAATTTAGTTCAGTTTTAGTTACTTAGCAAGGTTTTGATGAATATTAGTTACCTCATTGGGCTTAGTCTACCTGAATGCAAACTTGAAAAATAAGTTACATAATTTATTTCAGGAACCCATTAATTTTGTTTCCCAATTTCTTCCTATCCCCTGAAATATTTTCTAAATAGAGTTTCTATCCATTAAGGGTTTAGAATGGAAACAATATCCATAAATATGGCATCCTGGTTCAAAGTAAAATAAAGAGAAAAAATTTTAAGAGACATTTCCGGAGAACTCTGATTTAGCCAGATATCTTCCTATTATTCCCTTTGCTGTTCTTGCCTCTCTCTTGTTTAAAAATTTTCTCAGTCTGTTCCAGCTGTTACAGTAAAGTCCCCTAAACTTGTGACTTATAAATAAGAAAAGCACTTCTCAAATTTCTGGAAGCTGGAAATCCAAGATCATGTGCTGGCATGGTCAGGTTCTGGTAAAGGCACTTTCGTGAGTTGCTAACTGCTGAATTTTCACTGTGTTCTCGAAAGACAGAAAAAAGGTGAGAGAAATCCCTGGAGTCCGTTCCATCAGGGTACTAATCCCAGTTCTGAAGAGTCAACTCTGAAGACCTAATCACCTCCCAAAAGCAACATTTCCTAACACCAGCACACTGGATGCTAAGATTTCAATGCGTGCATCTGGAAGGAACACAGTCTCTAATAGAAAAAGAATTGTTGTTTCAAAACACTGCCGTGTACCCAAATGCTAGCTCTGTAAGCAGTCAACAGGTGTTCATGATGCAACCACATGTCTGTCCCCACTAGGCTGCTGATGATCCTCTACTTATCCCCCAGTGCAGGTGTTGGCAAGCAATTAAAAAGAGCTATTAGGAACAGTAACAGCAGTCAGTAAATGCTCATAGAGGCAAATCCAAAGCTGCCCACTTCAAACACTCTTCCAAAGGAAGACATAAATCAAGGTGATCCATAGTCTTCCATACAACAAAACGTGGGAATCTAATCTTTCTTATGTTCGTCACTATCATTGCTGGGAAGAAATATCCAACACCTGCAATTCATAGAAGGTCACGTTTATTTTGGCCCACATTTTAGTCCAGGGTCAGCCAGGTTCAAAGAAGAAAGAGCAAAGCTGGGCGTGGTGGCACACACCTGCAATCCCAGCACTTGGGAGGCTGAACCAGGAGGATTGCCACAAGTTGGAGGCCAGCCTGGGCCACACAGTGAGTTCAAATCCAACCCAAACTACGCGATTCTGTTTCAAAGAAGAGGAAGAAAAGGAGGAGGAGGAAGTGAAGCAGGGGGAAACAGCGTGGAGGGGGGCACGGAGGAGGAGAGCTGCTCACAGTATGGGGCAGAAAGCAGAGCGAAACACGGGAAAGAACTAGGAAGGGAGGAAACCCCTCGGCCACGCCCACAGTAACCAGCCTTTTCCCACCAGATCGTACCTCCTAACAGCAAGTCAGCCATGAACCTCAGAATCCAGTCACCTCCCCAAAGCCCCGCTGGTGCCCTCCTGAGGCTGCTGTAGGACATCTAGCCGTTAGCGTCACACTTCTCGGTAGTCATCCACATGATTGCTCTTCTCAGGCAGCATTGATTTTAGGTCTCTTCCTATTGATGCATACCTCATTCTTTAAAAGAAAATATGAAATTATTCCAGATGGTTTTGAATAAATAGGTACTCTGTTATTTACCATCTTCTAAATCTTAATGAACAGCCTAGTGGTAATCACGCTATCTTCTATGTACTGTTATAGTCCTAACAAGAATCATCAGCAAGGAAAGAAGTAATGCATGTATAAATTTTTTCCATAAAATAAGTTACATCTTCTAAATGGTTAACATTTCATTAAATGAAAACGAAGTCTTACTATATCCATGTACGTTTAAACAATTACATTTACATGTATTTGGATATTATATTTATATATTGCTTAAGTGACCATGAAATATAATATCTAAAGTTATAGACATGAATCGCTATTTTCCTAAAATTAAGAAACATTTTATCTCCTGTTCCTTAAGCTTCATTGTTTTTGTAAGTAATATCGTAGGTAACGTAACAAACATATAGACAACTATTTAAAATTTGAACGATTTGATTGTATAAATGAATTCATGAAAAGTGCAACAACATCTTTTTTTTGTTTCATCAGCTGTGCTTAGGATCAAGCCCAGAATTCCCATAGGCCGAACAAGTGCTCTACCACCAAGCTAAATCTCCATAACAACAACCACCTTTTTAATTTAGGATTTATTACATTCCCAAGCTGTTCTCAGTGGGGAGACATAGCTAGGAAAAAATTGACCCAGGTCATGTTTTCATGAAGTTCAATTCATGTAGTCAAATGTTGTGTTTTATAACAGACATTTGTTTTCAATTTTATATTTTTAAGAATTGGCGTGTTACTAAGCAAGACAAATACAGTCATGAATTGGTGATTGTGAACATAGGGCTCCAAGGCAAATTATTTTTTCACATTTACCACCATTGTCTCTGTTCTGGAACAAAGAACTTGGTAGTTTACAAATAGCATGCAATCATTTGAGGCAATTATTTTTATTATGCATATATTTTAAAAATATCTTCTTTTGTAATTCAATGCAGTCTAGAGCCTAGTCTTGGCAAATATCAGGTAATTTAGGCTATGTGTAAAATGGAGCTCATTTCTAGACTGCCAACTCTCTTGTTTCTGTTGGAGAGAGAAACCTGGGCACGCTTGCTGAGCAGAGAGTTCCAAAAACTGCTCCTATTTCCAAAGTCTACCCTCATTCTAGTGCAAGCCACTCAGCCTCTAACCAACCAGCAAGCACTTAGAAAACTGGATCAGTTGCCATGTTTGGGAAGTTTACTCAACACAGCTCGCTCACCCGGTGTCTGCTTTGCCCTGAACCCGAACGATACCACGTCTTGAAAATATCTCCCTGTGTGTCTCTTACATTCCCTCCTGCTGCCAGAGTTCCACCTCAGAGCCCGCAGGACCTCAGAGTATGTTATAGTTGTTGCTTGCTTTACAAGGACTATGAGTAAAGCAAAAGTTTTGTCTGGTTTCCCATTTAATGAGCCTGGGCTACGTGTTGATCACAAAACAAGACAGGAGGCCTTGGCAGAGGTGCAGCCTGAGAAGCATTGTGAGGAGTTCCGTCAGGATGTGTATTTGCTAAGCAGATGCCTGTGCCTTGTAGAGCTCGACACTTCCTAAATCATCAGTAATAAAGCCATAGTGAAATCCAAGGAGATATGAAGGTAAGAATTCAAAAGTCAGGAAGATGACTAGGGAGAAGGTGGATTAAACTTTAAGGCAAAGCGGTCATTAGAAAAGGCAGTGGATTAAACTTTAAGGCAAAGCAGTCATTAGAAAAGGCAGAGAAAGAACAACTAGAGGAAAAGCAGGTAGGCATCTTTGGTTTCTCACACAGCAACGGTGAGCGAGTTTTCAGTAAAAGCAAGTTGTCTGCAAAATCCTTCAAATAGATTGGTAAGAAGAGAGTTAAAAATTGGTGCCCAAGCTTGGCTATGTGGCAGTCCTCCATGATAACTTCCAGAACTGGCTCAAAGAAGGACTCTTGGCCACAGAGAGTCACAGCAGGATTATGGCAAGGAATTCCTGACCAGTTAATATTTTCTCGGAAGCTTACCTATGGAAGGAGGAGAGACAGAGGCAGGCACAGAATTGAGAACAGGAATTTTTTGTGTGTGTATAAAAAATCCACTGTGTTTCCCAAGTGTGAAAAAACAGCCCAAAGAGAGAGAGTACTGAAAAGAGAGTAAATAACTGATGCAACAAAACCAGAGAGTAAGTGGAAGGGATGAGATTTGGAGTAGGACAGAAAGAAAAGTCATCCTTTAAAATGAGGGAGGATAAAGGTAGTTGCCGACCAGGCATGAGAAGCAGAAGTTGAGTGTTTCTGATTCATGTGTGTGTTCTCTGGATGACTTCATGTTTTCATTCACGGGACACCCAGTTGCTACAAAGAAACTCTGCTTCCTCAGATTATCCACTTTTCTTTTCATCACCCAATTTGAAGGAGTTACATAAACTCTATATTAAGGAATCTCAAAAATGCTATCTTTCTTAAGATTCAAAAACATAAAAGTTGTAATGATCTAAATAATTGAATTAAGATTCCCTAGCAAACCTATTAGCTGCCTTGGTAGTGATAATTTTATTTAATTACCTATTTATTGACTTAGTCTGCTAGTGGTCAGAAGTCATTAAAAATCCTTGAAAAGCTTTTCTCAAAAGAAAAAGGGCTGCATTAATTGGACTGGAGTTAAAGTGACTATTTGACAGGCATTTGTAGACATTTAAACGGTGGACTTCAGCTTTCTAGAGGTGCAGTCTGCACTAGCAGCTGGCTAATTCTGGAAGGTCATTTTAAAAATCTAAAAGTACAAGAGTTTTCCAATTTTCTTAAAGGGAGACATATAAAGCCATTATTTAGCTGACTTTAAAAATGTTTAGACTAATGTTATAGGGTATAGTCTACTCTTTGATGGGTAAACCAATCAGAAGAAAGACAGCTTGACATCACAAAACACTTTTCAAGGAAAAAAGGACAAGTTTGTTTTATAGCAGGTATCCAGATGCTCTTACCCCGCTGCTATCTGGACAGGTACAAATCCACCCAGCGAATTTCCAGAGCAAAGTGCAGGGCTTTTTCCTTCTGACTAGGAGCAAAGCTGTTTGCTATCACTACAATCAACCCAGTGCTGTAGAAATTTTTCACTCATTAGAAAACTAAATTGTGACATTATTAAAATTCAAATTTGCCAGGAAGATAGCTCAGTGACACAGTGCCTGCCCGGCAAGCAGAAAGTCCTGAGTTCAATTTCTGGTACATAAAAAAAAAAAAGACCAAATCTGAATTCACTGAAAGTCTCAGAAATGATATTATCATTCGAATTTTCTGAATCCTTGCCCTGCATTTAAATGAAGGTACGAGAAAACAGTTATTCTATACCAAATTCTGCCAGACTCCATTTACTCCAGCTTAATGCAATGTCCACCGTGTTCTCTTACACAGGAAATAGGTTCACAGCTTCAGAGAGGATGTCTGTACTTTTCTTGGTAAAGCTATGTTTAGGAATCTGGTAGCCCTATGTTGATCTTTTAAAAATTGACATATTCCAATTTTTTTGAAGGATTTTGTTCTAGGAAAGAGTCGATAGATGAATATGTGTGATGCCCAGGTTAGAAAGCAAAATCATTTTACCTAATGTATGTGATTGTTTCACCTTCTTTGGTATAGATTATAAGAATAATTTTAACATATAGGTATGAACCTATATTTATTATGTAAAACTTTCAGAAATGTATCGTTTCTATTCTTAAAATACTCCCCCCTGAATATCCCTCTGCTGTCGGCTTTTGATAGATTGTCCTCGTTCTCAGGTCAGGGCGTGAGTGTCCATCTATTTGCAAGGTCAGTTTACAACTCCACCTCCTGTCATTGGTTACAAAAAGTCCATGTCAACACTGGCAAGCCTCCACATGAATCCACTCTAGATTTTTTCTTTCTGGTTTCAAAACCCACCCTTCTAAATATCATTCTTAGCAACCCAGGCCTGAGCATGAAGCTGTATCACAGTCTTTCCTCTTCCAAGACATTGGAAGTCCACGAGCGACAAATGAAGCAACGCGCAGCCTCTCACAGTGCTTCAGTTACCGAGACCCTTGGGCTTAGGTCTTTATACTGCTTTACGGCTTGACACATCAGTACTCTAGAGCCCTGTATCTTTTACTGTAAAAGTGGCATTCGAAGTTCGTATAAATCTGTCAACTTTTTTCCAAACAGGCAGCGTTTACAGTTAATGTAAACCTATTCAGATTATAGCAGCAGTGATGATCAAAGTGGACAGATCAAAGACCGTTTAAAGAACAAGCTAAAAAGCTGCCTCTTTCCTCATTGCTGTAGCCCCTGTCTCTTTCTCCCGTTCGTCTGCATGTTGCTCCCACAGGGTGCTGGTGATCAGATAAGTAACAGCCAAGCTCAAGGGCCCCGGAAGCTTGTTGCTGTGGGACAAAACTAAACAATCAAGAAGACCAGTTTGGAACCAGAACTGTGATGTGGTTAGATTTTCTTTTTGCCTCAGTGTGAAAACAGCCAGTGATTCTCACTGAGCTCTGGATGATCTCACTCCTCTGGGGAGGTAGCAGTTTACATGAGGAGAGTGAAACCCACCCCTTGTCCTTAAGATTTAGGGTTGCTACTTTGTAGACCATTCTAGCTCTTCATATAAATACACCAGGCCTGGACTGTCTCAAGGGCACCTCTGTTAAACAAAATGGATTTGAACTTCTGCTGGCAAGTTTCCTGGGAACATATTTTCATTCCAGCAAAAAACTAAAGATACACAAACCTCATGTAGTAGTGGTTAAATGTAGAGAAGCGCTGAAGTCCATACTCATTCAAATGCCTACTTCAAGCATGTGAATTTCCTATTTGTAGTGAAGCCAATAAGAATTGTATCTAATTTAAAAAATCACAAAGTTCTCTGTGTGGTTGGTTTCACTAAGCTTTTTATTAATGAGGTAATATAGTGAAGTAAGGTTTTTTTGTCCAAATTTCAAACATGTTAGATACTTAAAAAAAATGAAAGTAGAGGCAGTTTGCTACTTTTGCATATACAGGCAGAAAAGCGAAAGAAAACGCCAAGAAGTAAGTTCTTTGTAAATACATGTAGATCGTTTCTAGATTCAGACAACTAACAGTGGCATAACAGAATTACTAAAAATTGTTGTCTGTTAAATCAAATTGGCAGTCATGGTGACAGAAGGTTTTCTTGGTCTGGGTTGTTGGGTGCCTGCTGCCAACCATCAGAACAGAGACATATAATTCAGAAAGTGGGATGTATGCATATATTCACAAGTGCATATCTATACATCTGTATTTTAATATGTGTAGGCATGTGTGCTGGACATAAGTGTATGTGGATGCATGTGTGTGTGTGTGTGTGTGTGCGTGTGTGTGTGTGTAATGTTGATCTAAAGACACCACTGCTGCTTCTGTGATGCATGTCTGTTAGCAAAAGTAAGGTAGGGATGGGCCCCAAAATAACAACAGAAATAAGACGCTCACATGACATCTGTGCCAGGAGTAAATAAGATTTTGGATATAAAAATATCAGTGTGTAGAGAGATGAACAACTGCTAAAAATATACTCAGGTGTACTTTTCTTGTGTTCCTCAAAAATTCCTGTGTTCAAACTTTAACACCTGGAACTCAAGTGTGACTATTTTGGGAGACAGGGTTTTTAAAGAAGTTATAAAGTTAAAATGAGGCCGTGAAGGTGGGCTCTAATCCATATGACCAATGCCCTTATAAGATGAGGACTTCAGGACACAGAAACAGACATGTAGAGGCATGTGAAGACAGACCTCTGCAAGCCAAGGAGTGCAAGCTCAGAAGAATCCAACCCTGGTGAGCCTTGATCTTGAACATCCAGTCTTCAGTGGTGGAGGAAATCAACTCCTACTGGTTATGCTACCCGATCCGTGGTATTTTGTTATTGCAGCTCTAGCAATAAAACTCCTCTTGACTGACTTCCTCCCAGATGTGCAGTAGTTGTTCCTCTGAACACAGTCAAAGCCCTCGCCCCTCTCACCTGTCAATCACAAAATGACTTAGGAGAAGAAAGTACTGCCAAGAACATTTGCAAGAGATGTCCCTCCCTTCTATGTCTTCCAAAACTCATTGTTATTGCCTTTTTGGAATAACAAGAAAAGAGTCCAAATTGTGATAGAAATATCTTCTCTGCCTTAGGCTTTTCTAAAATGTCCTACCACTTTACAAGCCAGTCAGACTCCAGTTAGCATGTCAGAGTTTCAACAAGGGAGAGATATTTATAACACACTGTTATGGTTCTAATATAAGCATGTCTTTGTATCTGGAAACTGGTTTAAAGAAATGTGTCTGGTTGCCAAGTTGACAAGGGGTGGAATGTTATGGCTGATACATTGTGTCAATTTGGGGAGTCTAGAGGTTTGGCTGAGTGACTCAGCAGGAAGCCAGGGTGCTTACTTTGTATACATCCTGAGCCTGTGGAAGAGGAGGGCATGGACATTGTGTGAGAGCTACATGCCCCCTGGGTGGGGGTAGGCTATTTACAAAGTAAGGGAGAAAAAGAGGCTGCTTGCAGCCATTCCTCCCTTTTTGCTGGTTGCTTTTGCTGTGCTCTGCTGCCGTGAACAATTTGCCCTCTGCCATGTGCCACTCTGCCTCAGAACCAGCCAAGTATGGACTGAGGCCTCCACGAACTGTAAGCTAAATAAACCTTTCCTTTCTTCACTTTGGACATTGGGTATTTTGTCTCAGCAATAAGAGAAAAGTAACCAAGACACACACCCATCTCAAGAAAGTTCTGACGTCTATATAACACCTTACATGACACAATTATTTGTTTTAATGATACAAAGAGGATCCCTTGAGAGAACTGCAGTCTACAAATATATGCAAACCAAATATGAGTAAGAAAGATTTATTTTCTAAAACCTGTCATATAATGGAATTTCATTATTGAGTGTCATTTATTTCTCTTAGGGAAGATATGAATTACATATATAGAGTCCTAAACAACAATAATCTCCTTAATAGCAAAATATGCCAACATAAACTGTGTGAGACATCATTGTTTGGGATGTTTCATTGGAATACTTTAAAATAATGTGCATAACTAATGAAAAGCTAATCAAAGATACCAAAAGAAGGTAGAAATCTGCCTTTGTTCCCAGTGGTAAACAACAACAAAAGAAGTTCAGGTGCAAACCTCTGTCCTCGGTAATAACTTCCTGTGGAAGCCCTGATTTGCTTCGTCCATTTCACCAGAGGCTGCCTCTGGGACTCAAGTACAACACAGTGAGATAAATGGTGTGAGAGATGACGCAGCTTCTAAAAAATTCTTGATTAACAACTTCAATGGGATCCCATTTCCTTCTTCCTGTCTTCAGTATAGATGTGAGTCATGGAGCTGTGCCACTTTCTTGAAGTTAGGAAGCAATGTGCACACCTATAGACAGCCAGCACTTTGAGGACAGTGTAAGAGAAAGATGGGAGGTGAACCATGATGGCCCTGCTGAGAGTGAGAAGAAACTGGAACAAGTTCATGACACCTGACCTGAAGCAGCTGGTATATGGTGTGTATGATGAATATTGCTGTAGTCAATATGATTGCTTTTTTTTGGGCAATTACAGCCAACTGATGTTAGGCAGGTAGATAGACCAAACTAGGCCTAATTTTCTTTCTTCGTTTGTTTCGCTTTTCTAAGGCCCTAACTCTTACATCCTACTCTCAGGGGAGCAAGTAGTGGTAGAAAAGCTGGGTTAATATCCCACTTCGCAGCTCTTTGTTGATTTGTCCCTAAAATGACTGTAATAATAGTATAACACAGCACTTCCCAAAGGATGACTTCAGTTTGGCAGGAAGCTGATAGCTGTCACAGAAAAAAAGCTGATCCATAGTCAAGTAAGTCTGGAAGATATTGAAGTAAACAAAATCAGGCAGGTTTATTACTTTAAGTTTCCTTGGATCTTTTAATGTGTTAAAGTACCTATATTTCAAATTTTGAAGATAAAAGTTTAGTTTGCAGATCTCCTGCACTTTCTTTCGTGTTAAGACTGTTTTTACTTTCAGAGAATTTCTTAGAACCAAAGTTTCACAGAAGATAATTTGGACATGACAAAATAATACAAGTAGAATGAAAAATGGGACAGGGGAATTAGAGCAGGGAGAGGATAGAAAGGAATTTAGAAAAGAAAAACAAGCTGTGGTATGTATGTGTCACTGTCCCCCAAGATGACTGTAAACTGCACAAATTGCAAACATGTACTACTAAAATGAAAAAATAAAAATTGAAAAAATTAGGTTTGACACCTGACAGAACAAAAATAATATAAGTAAATGAACAGCCTGTACCACACTGGCCTTGGGTGACCATGCGGCAATGCATCCTTTGGGAGAGACCAACACTGTGATGCTGGAAAAGATATGGGTGTGCCCAAAAAGTCATTAATGTTCAACTATGTTCCAAGCAGCAAGTGACTCTTACTGCCAAAATATCTTTAAAGTGTTCTTGTAGCTTACAGAGAATGTTGATCATGCAGGGAAAAGTCCATACACAAATAACAAGAAACTCAAACTGCAGGAGGGTAGGACAGTCAGGTCTTATAGAACTTACTGGAGGTAAATAACACTGTCCATAGAAAATTAGTTATAAAAACTTTGTACTTAAAACTATTACTCAGGCACATATATAACCAAAGGCCAAGAGTTCTCTGCATTGAATATTCCATGGGGCCAAAACCACAACTCTATAGATAAAGCAGATGATAAGAAACCTGGGACATACATGGGGAGCATAGAAACGGGAAGGAGGAAGAAGAGGAACATGTAAGCAGCGGGAATCAGAGAGGACTCAAAGCAAACTTCCAGACCAGCTCAACAGCCTCCAGACCCTCGGGAAGGAAAAACTGGCATACAGTCAAATGAGCACACACAGTATGGTGTGTTCACTTCTCCAACGACATGTGTTCACTTTGCACAGAGAGAGGAGGAGATGCAGCCCCCACTTTTGCATTCAGACAAGCCTAATGGGAGTACAGAGACCCGAGCCTCCTCAGGCAAGGGGGACCTTTAGGTGGGGAGGCTGTGACAAGGTGCTGAGAACAAGTCACAATGACTGTCAAGCTGAAACCTAACGTCCAGAGGCCATGGCTTTTTCAGTCTAAGAATTTCAAAACTGTCTTTTAAAGCAGCTAAAATCAGTTTGTCTTTACTATCACCAAGCCTGAAGAGTTCTAAACAATATCCAGGAAAAAATACTCTTCTATGAAACATCTCTTTCTGGTAAAAATTATAGATCATTGCTGTACTTCCTGTTGAGTTTTTTTTTTTTATTTTGTAAAATACACATAACATGAAATTGACCATTCTTAATTGTTCAGTAAAATTAAAAACTATAATAAAATTTTAACAACTTGAGTTCTAAAAGTGTAACTTGCTTTTTAATCAGTGATTCATGAGCCAGGCAGCATTCAATTTACAAAATAAATAGCAGCTTGGTAAAGACAGGAAGAATGGGGAATTTTTGCAAGGGAGCTCCAGCAGGATAAAGAACAACAGTACAGAAATCAGGTTGGTTAACTTCGGTTTTTTATCCTAGTATAGGATTTCTTGTCACGCCAGCAGAGGTTGACTTGGCCTCTTGTGCGTGGTGGCTGTGAATTCCTTGTTAATTGGAAAACCGGGCCATAGTTTCAGCTTAATTACTTGGCATCCTCACGTGAGCAGCTCTATTTAACTTTGATCCTCTGGCACTTAGTGTCAAAGCTAAGCCAACAACAATAGTCTCCATTAATTTTATTTACTCATGTTTTCACGCTGTTGTGCAGTGATTACCACCATCCATCTCTAGAAGTCTTTGCATCCTTAAAACTGAAACTTTTCCCTCCTGCTCCCTGTCCCTCAGCCTTCACTTTACTTTCTAGCACTGTGATTCTGAGTGCTCCAAGTACCTCATGTCAGTGAAACCACACTATGCTTGCTTTTGTGTATGTGTGATAAGCCTATTTCAGTTAACATAATATCCTCAAGATTAACCCATATGTAACATGTATCAAAAATTCCTTCCCTAAGAAGTTAAGCTATCACTATTTGCAGATGACATGATACTTTACATGGAGGACCCCAAAAACTCCACAGGAAAACTCCTGGAATTAATTAACAAATTCAGCAGAGTAGCTGGATACAAAGTCAACACCCAAAAATCAATAGCATTCCTATACATGAACAACAAACAGACTGAGAGAGAAATTGAGGAAACCGTAACTTTTACAATAGCATCCAAGAAATTGAAATATTTAGGAATCAATCTAACAAAGAATATAAAGACTTATTCAATGAAAACTACCGTACTCTGAAAAAAGAGATTGAAGAGGATTTCAATAAATGGGAAAACATCCCCTGCTCATGGTTAGGAAGAAACAACATTTGTGAAAATGGCCATACTACCAAAATTATTGTACAGATTCAATGCAATTCCCATTAAACTACCATTAGCATACCTCACAGATCTAGAGAAAACATGCCTTAAATTAATCTGGAACCAGAAGAGACCCAGAACAGCAAAAGCAATCCTGGGCAACAAGGACAAGTCATGTGGAATCACAATCCCTGACCTGAAATTATACTACAAAGCTACTGTAATAAAATCAACCAGGTACTGGGTAAAAAACAGACCTGAGGATCAATGGAACAGACTGGAAGATGAAGCCACAATGAAACACACACTCAGCCACCTAATATTTTACAAAGAGGCCAAACAAGCTCACTGGAAAAAAGATAGCCTGTTTAATAAATGGTGCTGGAAAAACTGGCTTGCCTCTTGCCGAAAACTGAAAATAGACCCAAGTCTATCACAATGCACCAAACTCAAGTCAAAATGGATCACAGATCTCAACATTAAAACAGAAACTCTAAATCTATTGGAAGAGAAAGTAGGTAAAAACCTTGAAGATATAGGAGTAGGCAGAGAGTTCATGAACAAAAATGAAACTGCAAGGGAAACACTTCAAAGAATCAATAATTGGGACCTCATCCTACTGAAAAGTTTTTGCACATCTAAAGAAATCACCAGCAAAGTAAAAAGAAAGCCCACAAATTGGGAAAAAATCCTAGCTGGATGTCCCTCAGACAAAGGTCTTCTATCCAGAACATACAAAGAATTAAAAAACACGTCCCTGTCCAAATTCAAAGACCCAATCCAGAAATGGGCATCTGAGATGAATACACATTTCTCAGATAAAGAAATACAAATGGCAAATAAATATATGAGAAAATGTTCTACATCTTTAGTCATTCAAGAAATGCAAATAAAAACAACATTGAGATTTCATCTCACCCCAGTAAGATTGGCCAGTATTAAGAAATCATCCAATAACAAATGCTGGTGAGGCTGTGGAGAAATAGGGACTGTATTGCACTGCTGGTGGGATTGCAGACTGGTGAAACCACTGTGGAGAGCAGTTTGGAGATTTCTCAGCAAACTAGATCTAGAGGTTCCATTCAAACCAGCTATTCCCCTTTTGGGTATTTTCCCAGAAGATCTGAAAACATCATATCACTGTGATATATGTGCACTCATGTTTATAGCAGCACAATTTGTAATAGCTAAGTTGTGGAAGCAACCCAAGTGCCCATCCACAGAAGACTGGATTAAAAAACTGTGCCATTTTTATATAATGGAATATTACTCAGCTGTAAAGAGGGACAGATTTGGGGCCTTTGTAGACAAATGGTCACAGTTAGACACCATACTCATAAGTGAAATTAATCAGAGGTACATATGCAAGCAATGTATTGTGTCACTGGTGTAAGAACCTGAGGGTGGGAATATAAACTAAGAGGCATGAAGGAAATCTGTTCAAAAGTAAAGAACAGATGGGATGAGGGAAAGGAGAAAGGAAGAAAGAGGAAAATATGTATGTATGTACATATGTGCAGGATGGCTGACATGGTTCCACTATTGTCTTATGTCACTTTATGGTAAGGAACAGTTGATGACTGGTTGTTTGATCAGTCTTGTATGTCTATATGTGTTTTCCTGAGCATACACTTTGAAGTTATCAATATGTAATGCAGCAACTATTGTTGGTTTCCTGTTGCTTTGTCTATAATTCAATTTTGATTATGCTGTTATTGTGCTACTTTGTGTCTCTTTGTTAATGCTTTCCGCTTTTATGTTGATGTAGTTCTTTTTCTTTTACACTTTAAAAAATTATTTAAAAAATTCCTTCCCTTTTAAAGCTGAATTTACACATATTACATTTTGCCTATTCATTGTCCATCTGTTGAGTGGCCCATGGGTTGCTTCCACATTTTTGGCCATCATGAGTAATATTTCCACTAATATGCAATTATTTCTTCAAGACCTTATTCTAATTCTTCTGTGTATACACCCAGAACTGGAATTGTCAAATCATATGGCCATTCTGGTTTTCCGTTTTGGGAGGAACCATCATAACACTTCCAGAGTGGCTATACCATTTCACATTCCTGCCAACACTACATATGAGTTTCTAATTCTCCAAATCTTTGGCAAAAGTTTCTGCTTTCTGGATATTGTTGTTATTGCTGAAAGTAGCTGTTGTAATAGGTCTTAAGTGGACTCCCATTGTGGTTTTCATGGCATGTCACTGATTAGCAGTGCTGAGCATCTTTTTTATATGTCCACTGGCCATTTGTAAGTCTTCACTGGACAAATACTTATTCTAGATTGTCAACTTTTATCAGTTTATTTGGAGACTTTTGTTGTTGCTGAGTTTTAATAACATCTATTTGAGCTTCAAGTTAGCATGTTTTTATTACTTAGCTTTAATAAACATTGCCTTCCATGAGAAATTTAATTCAGAGAATTGCTATCTGTAAGAGTCCCTAATATACACTGACTCAGCTATGCAAGTTCATTTGGAGAGTATATTTTTAAAAGTTAGGAAGGCTTCAAATTACTCCAAGTGCAGTTTATTCCTCTGGCTCTTGGGAAATAGCATAACCCCACATTTGAAAAGTTTATTCTCAGAAAAGTCATGGAACAGTGACTATGAAAACAAGAAAACAATTCTAGCTACTTCTGCCATTTTATGTGACCACTTGGAATCTTTGCTTATGTTTAAAATTTAAAACAGTGAAAAGGTGTGATAGGTAGAACATTTTTACACCATGGATGCAAATTTTAGTTTATGCATTAAACATTTATTATCAAATAATATCTCTAAAATTAGTTTGCTTGAATTAATGAATGCTAAGTCAAGAAAATGAAGTGTAATATTTTTTAAGTGATACCTATATTGAACCTTTCTAAATGTTTTAGATTATACTTTATTTATTAACTTTGTTTCCAGTGACATCACTTAGGTGACTCAATAAAAGAAAAAATTTATTGTCTATATTTCTTCTCTGACCATTAATATTATTTTTGTCATTTCAAGATTACTAAAAATAATTTCATCCTATAGAAAACTTCAGAAATAGTCCACTGGGAGCATCATCGCCAACCACATCCATGACCTCATTTTTGGTCTCTCTACTGCATCAAGCAATGAGAGATTCTACAGTCTGCACACAGCTGTCCATGTTACAGGAAAAGGTTATAGCGAGGTCCCAAAGGTTACCCCACTAATACCTTTGACATGATTAAAGGCACTATTTTAGCAGAATTATGTCATGGTTAGATTAAATATAACGAAGAGAATGAGACAGAAGAAAGGAAAAGATCAGGAAGCAACTGAAAATATGTGTCCTCTGTATCTCAGCAGTACCCGCACTAAGAGACCCGATTTGAATTTCCTTCCTGAGTGAGAGCTTCTCCCTCAAACCATGGATGCAACTGCACAAGGTATGTTTGGCTCTGAGGAACTTGGTCTGGAAAGATCAACAAGTCCTCGCTTGAACGGCATCTCTCAAAACATCCAGATACGTTGAGACAGATACCAGCAGAGCAGCCAACTCTTGGAGAATGTTGTGACTCCGGCCAGGACATTCCCAGTGGAGGTCATGTGTCAATTTTTTAATGTTGAGCTGAGAAATAACTGAGGCTGCCAGAGACAACTTTCCTCGTCCTTTCAGCTGGCTTTGAGGAGTGAAAAAATAATGTGTTTCCTTAAATCCAAGCTGCCCTAGGCCCCCATCCAACTGGCCGCTGACCTTTCTGTTCCACAGAAATCATTACTGCCAATGGTATAGGTCTCCTTTGTCTTTCAAAATGAAATGTACTTTATTTATTTATTCTACTTCAGAGTTTATTTTATAGTATGCATTCATTTATTATCCTAGCTATACAGGATACTATTATGTATAAGAAAATAACACATTTTCCAGTCTGGTATTCACTTGGAATGTTTTTAGTCTGCAATTATTACCACAAATAGTTCTTCTATGGATATTTTTTATACTTAGTATTGAGTCACAAATATGTACATTTATTTCACAATCAGGTATTTAATAGGAATAAAAATTGCTACATCATATAATGTGGTATATTCATCTTCAAAGATGATGCCAAGGAATTTTCCAAGGCAGTGTGCCAATCTACAACCCCACCAGCACTGCATGTATGTGGTTGGGGTTTAGTAGTATCCCATTATGGTTTGTGTAGTGACTAATAAAGGAGAGGCTTTTTCTCATGCTTAATGGGATTTTGGAAATTCTCTTTGCTTAAATGTAAAATAATTCACTGCTTTTGCCTACTTTTCTATAAGATCTTCTGCCTTTTCTTAATGATCTTTATAATGAAAAACAAAAGATATGAATGTATCTTTTATTTGCCTAACTTGGAAGTATCTTCTCAGACTCTGTGTTTTGTCTTTTCACACTCTTACTGTATTTTAATAAACAAAAATTCTTAATTTCAATGTAGATCAACTTAGCTACTTTACCCTCAGCTGCTTTACAGCTTCTTTTAAATCTCTGTCTTCCCTAAGAATCCAACCTGTTTTTATGCTTGGTGTGGTTTGGACGTACTTTGTTCCTAAAGTTTCATGTGCTAGAAGCCTTTTCCCCACTGTGAAGACATGAGAGAGGGTGAAGTCTTTATGAAATGGAACCTACTGAAAGGGTTAACGTTAGAAAGGCGGGTAACTGAAGACACTGTCCAGCAAGAATTAATTCTGGTCTTCCGGAATTAATTAGTTTTGGAAAAGTGAATTCTAGAAGAGTGAGCTTGGCCTCCAGCCACTCCGTGCTTCCTGCCTTGCTGTGGATTCTCGTGCATGTGCTCCCATCGGCTGACGCCGTTCACCACGAGGTGTTCTCCAGAGCTGAGTGTATGCTGATATCACGCCCTTTGAAGAACTCCAGAAGAGAGAGCAAAATTAACCTCTTTTCTTTAAAGTACCCAACCTCAGATCTTTTGCAATAGGAACAAAAAACAAGCAATACAATACCCAGTTCAAACTCAGGCATGATGGCTATGACATTGGAACCTGTCGTTCCCTACGATGACCTGGTACTCAGTAGTGACTCAATTTGCCCTTTCTGCTTCTTCCCAAAGACACATAAAGAGTGGTATTTAGTCCCATGGGTCTGACCAGCTTGCTTTGTAAAATACTCAAAACTCTCCCAGTGCAATACAAAAACTTCTGTCTAGCTTTTTCCAGTTGTGATAGCTCAACCTGGTTATCTCATTCCTGCTATGCAAAGAAAGAGCTGTTGCTGCACTGGCCTTATGGCTCTAGGGTGACTGCTTGTCACTTCCTTACTTCCAGGAAAGAACAACTGTTCCTAAACCGGCAGAAACTGCCAGCAGGAAATGTCCTAATATTCTCTTCAATAATGGGTTTTGAAATATTGATACACAATCCTTCTTACTGAATGCCAACCAAAATTTCAGTTCCATCTGGCATAAACAAGATTACATGGTACTTAGTGTCAAAAATTTGCACCAACATACAGTGCTGTCATTTGCTATTTATTGGCCATTGAAGAACAACAGTTAAAAAATGTAAATTCAATTTTCAAATCTATAAAAGAAGGATGGTGATAACTTTAGCATAAAGTCTGAAACAAGTTTAAATGAGATAATTTATCTGAAAATATTTGTGTATTTAAAATATACCTACAAGAGAGACCCAACATGGCTGAACAGAGAATGAGTCAGATCTGAGAGAGACTCAGAGAAGATCACCTAAAAAAAACAGGTAATTGGAAGAAGGGGAGAGACATATACCCTGATGCAGAAAATCAATTTGAAAGAGACTTGTAAAAAATCATACGCTTAGTAGCTTAAAAAAAATGAAGCAGTCTAATGGGACTTATGGCTAGGTCTTAGCCCAGGCCCAACACAGCAACTGCCATTTTGAAAAGTTCCCAAATAGCTAGTGGAATCTAAGCAGCACAGCAGAGTCAAGCCAAACAGGATTGACGAGGTATATGGGCCCTTTGCTTCATTGTGCCCTCTCCAAACAGAGGACTTTGCAGCCTGGAAGCCTTTTTTGCTGGCACACACCAGAAGCAAGTGACCAGGGAGCTTCTCTCTCCCCATACCACCTCTTCTGTTCTCAGACTCTAAGCAGATAAACAAGCAAACCACTGCCTGATGTGGAAATCTTCAATATTGGACCCCGAGCATGCATGAGTCACTCCTGGGAGCCTGCAGCTTATTGTAAGAAAATTGGGACATTCATCTGGCACACAGAGCTAGCACTAGTCCAGACTGTCTGTACTCAGCACTGTAGGCTCATTTGAGTCTACACCGAGATATCACTGCCTTGCTCTAACACTAGACCTGCCAGAGTCTCTGTCAGACATCTAACACCAGTCACTGGACAACCAGGGTTTACACAGGGCACCCTGGGCACAGCAGAATCTCCATCCTACAATTAGCCAGAGTCCTGCATACAGTCCTTGCCCAACACAATAGGCCAGTCCTCTGTCTGTTTAAGCAACAAAGTTTAATGGCTTCCTATTCTGCCCAGTACTCCAAACCCTGAGACACCATCCAGCACTGCGTACTAACTGGGCACATACAAATTTGCCCTGGGCTGGTTTATTTCTCCTCTGAGAATTTACAGAACTGAGGGTTCAGGTCTGAGAGCCCACAGGAGCCTCTACACACTGGGAACCTGTCCCACAGACACTGGAAAATACACTGGGTAACCAGCATCACAACCAGAAGGAATCCAGAACAGGAGCTTCACCAGTGAGGACCCACACATTCTCTGGTCCAGTCACACTCCTCCTGCCCCTCCTTATAGTGTGAGTTTCTGTAGAGGTTGCTCAGTTTGAGCTGGGCTCTCTCCATAGTCCAAAATAGTCATTACCTAAAGAGGTCTTGGTACTTGTAATAACACTATCTACCATAACAGTTTACAAGCCTCAATGCAGAAAACAAATTGCTTAACATGTAGAAAATGAGAAAACACAAAAGATTCAATCCAACATGCCAAATTCACTCCAAGCAAGCCCAGAGGGATATGGAGGTATAAAAAATCAAAAGCGTCCTGCTGAATTTTATGAAGTGGTAGCAGTAGAAGTAACAAAACAAATGAATAAGTCCATAGACAAAAACAAGATAGAAATAATCACATGGGTAACTAGAGATGACAATAATGAAGGAAATGGTTAGTTAATCTAGAGATGATATAGATTTTTTAAAAAGCTACAGAAGCTTAGGGAACATTCTATGTTCCACATAGGACAGCACTGGATGCCATAACACATATGCAAACAGACACCTAAAAAATTAAAAATTCTATTGAAAGTATAGGCAGCAGAATCAACCAATGTGAAGACAGACTATCACATCTGGGAGACAGGTGGTCATCAAATGAAAGAGTTATTAAAGTTAGTAAAGGACCACAAAAATAATCCAACAGCTGATAGATGATGCAAAGAAAAATATAAGATTAATTAGAATCAATGAAATAACAGAAGACAACAGAAAGGACATAAAAAAACCTGCTCACAGAAGTAATAGCAAAAAACTTTCCAAGCATGTAACAAGAATTTGACATGCAGATAAGTGACCCATATAAAACCCTAAGTAGCCATAATCAGAAAAAAAAAAAAATCCACAATGAGACATACAATAGTCAAGATCCCAGAAATTCAACGCAAGGACAGAATAGTAAAACCTGTTAGAGGAAGCAATCAATATGTAAAACAAATCACATGTAAAGGATAACCCACCAGACTTACAGCAGACTTCTCAACATAAACTATTACGTGAATGAGAGCTTGAAGTGGAGTATTTCAAACTCTAAAAGAAAACAACCTCCAACCCAGATTATTTTACACTGCAAAATTGTCTTTCAAACGTGATGGAGAATTAAGATACTTCCATTATAAAGGGCACTTGAAGAAATTCATGACCACCAAACCAGCACTCCAAAAAGTTCTAGAAACAATGAAAACACCAATTCCAATCATCCCAATAGAATGAATCCACCAGGCAAGGCAAGCAATTTCGTAGGAGGTAAAGAAAGAGAATCAACAACAGGAAATAATACAAATACAATACCTCAGTTTTAACCATCAGTGTGAATGATTTAAACTCAACAATCAAAAGAGAAAGACTGACAGATTAGATTGAGAAACTAGATGCAACAATATGCTGTATATAAGGAACACATTTAACTGCAAATAAAATCCACAGACTGAAAGTCAGAGGATGGAAAATAATACTCCATGCAACAGAAACCCATGAAAATGCAGGAGTAGCTATTCTAGTTTCAAAGTGGATTTCAAGCCAAGATTGATCAGAAGAGACAAAAGTCACTACATACTTGCTAAGAGAACAATGCAAAAGGAAAGATGACAATCATAAATATATACACATCAAATACTGGCACAACCAACTCAAATACTAATGGATATGAAAATCCAGATAAATACCAATAAAATTGTAATGTATACCTCAGCACCTCACTGTCACAAACACACAGATCAACTAGAAAAAATAATCAACAAAGAAATACCCGAGCTGCACAAAACTTTCAAAAAATTAAAAGTAATTGAAATCATTCCACTAATACTATCAGATCACCCTGCAATGAAATTGGAAATAAATGGCAAAAGAATACAGATACTGCACAGACACATGGAAATTAAACAACGCCCTCTTGGACAACCAATAGGCTGCAGATGAAATTAAAGAAGAATTTAGAAATGTCTACAATTGAATGACAACGCCAAAACAGCATAAGGGAACACACGGGACGCGAGAGAAGCAGTCCTGTGAGGGAAGTTTATAGCAATGAATTCCCACATAAGAAATATGTAGCAAGCTCAAATAAATAACCTAATGCTGAACCTCAAACTTCTAGAAAAGGAAAAACCAAACCCGAAGGTTGTATGAGGAAGGCAATTTAAAAGAACAGAGCAGAAATTAATAGAATTGAAACTAAGAAAACAGTGCAAAGAATCAATGAATTGAAGAGTTGGTTCTTGAAAGATTAAGCAAAATAGATAAGCCCTTAGCTAGCTTTATCAAATGGAAAGATAGGAAAGACCCAAATCCATCCAATTAGAAATAAAAGGGGAGATATCACCACAGATGCTATGGAAATTCAGAAGATCATCAATACCTGCTTTCAAAATCTATACTCAAATAAGATGGAAAATTCAGAAGAAATGGGTAGATTCCTAGGTATATAAGAATTACCAAAGCTGAATCAAGAAGACAAAAAATTCTAAACAATCAAATATCAGTCAGTGAAATTGAAAAAGTAAATAAAAAGCTACCAACAAAGAAAACCTCAAGTCCTGGCAGATTCACTCCTGAGTTCTACAAAAAGTTTAGAGAAGATCTAATGCCACTACACCTCAAACTCTTTAATGAAATTGAAAGAGAAGAAATACTCCCAATGTCATTTCTAGAAGCGAGCATTACTCTGATACCCAAACCAAAAAAAGGAGCCAACCAAAACAGGAAAACACAGTGCAACCTCTTTAATAAACACAGACATGACAAAAGGAACCCTACAGGAAACTGAAATAAAAAAGTTTTTATCTCAATTTGATAAAATCCATCTGTGATAAACCAATAAACATCATACTAAATGGTCAAAAAGGGAAAGCTCTCAGTCTAAAGTCAGGAATAACACAGTGATGACCACTACCACCAGTCCTGCATAATATAGTTCTGCAAACATTAGCCAGAGAAATTAGATGACAGAAAGAAATAAAAGGAATAAGAATTGGAAAGAAAGATGTTAAATTATTATTTTTGCAAGTGACATGACACACTGCATAGAAGATCCCAAAAATTCCACTAAAAGACTCCTAGAATTAATAACTAAGTTTGGTAGCATAGCAGGATACAAAAGTAAAAAGCACTCCTGTACACAAATAAGAAACTCACTGAGATAGAAATTAAGAAAACAACACCTTTCACAATAGCATTGAGAACAATGAAATATTTCTGGAATCAATTTAACAAAAAGAAAAAGTCCTTTACATTGAAAACTACAGTACTTTGAAAATAGACATCAAAAAGAGATCAGAAAAGGTAAATATATACCCTATTCTTGGACAGGCAGAACTAATGTAGTGAAAATGCCCATATTTCCATAACTGTCACACAGATTTAATGCAATCTTGATTAAAATACCAATAGCATACCTCATAGAATGAGACAAAAAATCCTGAAATTTATATAGATCTAGAAAAGACCTAAAATAGCAAAAGCAATTCCAGGGGAAAAGGGCAAGGCAGAGAGAATCACAGTCTCTGGCTTGAAACTTGAAATTATACACAAAACATGGTACTGGCGGGAAAAAGAAACAGACCCAAGGATCACTGGAACAGAATAAAAGATTCAGGACAATAAAGAAACTCCAAATATCCTTGACCAACTTATCCTGGAAAAAATGGTAACTTTCACTGGAAGGATGATGGCCATAAATGGTACTGAGAAAACTGACTTCTCACATGGCAAAAATTAAAATTAGACCCATATCCATCACTATGGACCAACGTAAAATGGGTGAAAGATCCAAATGCTAAAACAGAAGCAATTAATCTGTTGGAAGATAAAATAGATAACACTCTTAAAGACATATGTGTAGGCAAAGAGTTTGTGAATAAACCCCTGATCACACAGGAAATATTACAAAGAATAAATAACAAGGACCACATCATATTAAAATCTTTTGCACAGCAGAAGAAGCCACCAATGGAGTGAAGAGACAACCCACAGAATAGTAAAAAAGTTTTGCAAACTATCCATCTAACAAAAAATTTATATCTATAATACACAAGAATTCAAAAAAACGAGATCCTCCAAATTTAAAGACCCAATCCCAAAACAAGCATCTAAAATGAATAGACACTTTCAGATGAAGCAGAAACAGAAAATAAATCCCTGGATAGCTGTTTAAAAACTGACATCACTGGTCATTTGATGATGCAAGTGAAAACGCTGAGATTCCATCACTCCGGAAGTGTGGAGGACCACCTGCACAACTCTGCTAGAGAGAAGAACAATTATCTCCACTTTAGCTAAACCTGACTATTTCCATGCATTGCCGTGTGCAGAGCTGGCTAGGACTTCTCCTTATACCTTCAGGTGGCTTTAAGCAATGCAAGTGGAGGTGCTGACGTGTAGTCTTTGAAGCAAAGGTGGCTGAGCAGCGTTTCCCCAGCCTCCTGCGGCTTCCAAATCAAACGTGTGAGCCAGAGGGAGGCAGGGTGCAGAGCGGTGCTCCACGCCGTTGGCTGGGATCAAGCCTCAGACAAGAGGCTACGACTGCCCAGGGCATAAAAGATTACACATCAGGTTGATGTTTTTTAATACTTTATATGTTCTAGATAGAAGACCTTCCTCCAAGAGACAACCAGCTAAGATTTTTTTCCCAGTTTGTGGGTTTTCTTTTCACTCTGCTGGTGATTTCTTTAGTATGCAAAATCTTCAGCAACATGAGGTGCCAGTTGTTGATTCTTTGAAGTGTTGCCCTTGCAGTTTGATTTTTGTTCATGAACTCTCTGCCTACTCCTATGTCTTCAAGATTTTTACCTACTTTCTCTTCCAATAGATTTAGAGTTTCTGTTTTAATATTGAAGTCTGTGATCCACTTTGACTTGAGTTTGATGCATGGTGATAGACTTGGGTCTATTTTCAGTCTTTGGCAAGAGGCAAGCCAATTTTTCCAGCACCATTTATTGAAGAGGCTATCTTTCTTCCAATGAGCTTGTTTGGTCCCTTTGTCAAAGATTAGGTGGCTGAGTGTGTTTGTCTAGAACATATAAAGTATTAAAAAACATCAACCCCGCCAATTCAAAGACCCAGTCCTAAAATGGGCATATGAGATGAATACACACTTCTCAGATAAAGAAATACAAATAGCAAATAAATATATGAGAAAATGTTCTACATCATTAGTCACTTGAGAAATGCAAATTAAAACAAGGGTGAGATTTCATCTCACCCCAGTAAGAATAGCTAGCATTAAGAAATCACTCAACAACAAATGCTGGCAAGGCTGTGGAGAAATAGGAACTCTTCCCCACTGCTGGTGGGAATGCAGACTGGTGAACCCACTGTGAAAATAGTTTTGGAGATTCCTCAGCAAATTAGGTCTAGAAGTTCCATTCAACCCAGCTATTCCTCTTCTGGGTATTTTCCCAGAAGACCTGAAAACATCATATCACAGCGATATATGTGCACCCATGTTTCTAGCAGCGCAATTTGTAATAGCTAAATCATGGAAGCGACCCAAATATCCATCCACTGAGGATTGGATTAAAAAAAACTGTGGCCGTTTTATACAATGGAATATTACTCAGGTATAAAGAAAGACAAACTTGAGGCTTTTATAGGTAAATGGTCACAACTAGAGACCATACTCATAAGTGAAATAAATCAGATGTGCATGTGCAAGCAACATATTGTATCACTAGTGTAAGAACCTGAAAGTGTGACTATAAATTAGGAGGTATGATAAACCTTGTGAAATGAAAAGAAACTGCTCAAAAGTAAAGAGCAACTGGGATGAGGGGAAAGAGAAAAGGAAGAGAGGGATAATTATATATGTATATGCAGGATAACTAACATAGCTGTACTACTGACTTAGGTTGCTTTATTGTAAGGAACAGTTAATGATTAGTTGTTTGATCAATTTTGCATGTCAATATTTGTTTTCCTGAGTATACACTTCGAAGTTATCAATATCTAATACAACAACCATTGTTAATTCCTTGTCACCTTGTCTGTAATTAAGTTTTGATTGTTCTCATGCTACTTTGTGTCTGTCTGCTTGTTAATATGTTTTTGTTCTTTTACTTTTAAAATAAAATTTAAAAAAGATTACACATAAGAGCTGAAGCACCAACCCCAAAACATCACATACTGCTTTAATTGTGTTATGTAGATTATTCTTCCTGAATATCTTTCTCTCTGCATATTGCAGAGGTGATTTCAGGCCGCCTCCCTGGCCCAGCTCACAGCACTCACCTACTTCCTGCCATTGTCACAGTAAACTCATCGTCAAGCCACTCCTTTCTTCACAAATTAATAAAACTCAGGTTTGGCCCTGGGTCAAGGCCTTTGTTCTGGTTAGCCAACCTCATGGCTAGACTTAGGATCCATTGGCTGCCCGTAACTACAAATATGCCTTAGTGTGTTTATTCTCACTATGGATTGCACTGGAAGTGGTAGATTGGAATTAACTCACTAGAATTCCAGTAACTTTCCTATCGGATTACAAATATAAACTTCCTGGGCCACAGCGAGGACTGGGAAGGGCTCTCCATACAGAAGGAATGGCTATCATCAAAAAATAAACCAGTAACAAATGCTGGCAAGACCGTGGGGAGAAAGGAATACTTCTCCACTGTTGGTGGGAGTATAAATTGGTGCAATCACCGTGGAAATCATGATGCAGATTCCTCAAAAAGCTGATACTAGAGGTTCTATTTTACCCAGCTAGTCCTCTTTTTGGTATCCTCCTTAACGAGTTAAATGCATCATATCTGTTATGGTTGATACATTATGTCAACTTAGGGAGTCTAGAGGTTTGGCCGAGTAATTCACCAGGAAGCCAGGGTGCTTACTTTGTACACATCCTGAGCCTGTGGAAGAGGAGGGCATAGAGATTGTGTGAGAAATACAAGCCCCCTGGGTGGGGGCAGCCTGTTTACAATGTAAGGGAAGAGAAGAGGCTGCTTGCAGCCATTCCTCCCTTTTGTTCTTGTGTTTTTTGCTGTGCTCTGCTGCCATGAATGTTTGCCCTCTGTCGTGTGCCACTCTGCCTCAGAACCAGCCAAATATGGACTGAAACTTCCACAAACTGTAAGCTAAATAAACCTTTCCTTCCTTCATTTTGGGCGTTGGGTATTTTGTCTCAGCAATGAGAGAAAAGTAACCAAGACAGAATTTGGTACCAGCGGAATAGGGTCGTTGTTGTGACTATACCTGACCATGTGGTTCAAGAGCCTTTGGAAACTGCTTGTGGGAAGAATTTGGAAAGGTTTGGTGATGTCTGGTCAGAGCTCAGAAGACCAGAAGACTGATAGAAATCCTGCCGTTAAAGACCAGGTTCAGGAGGTTTCTGTTGGGAAGAAGGACTGCATTGGTTGTTGGACTCCAGATGATGTATGTTATGGCTTGGCAGAAAGTTTGTCTGCATTTTGCTCATGTCCAGAGACTTTCCCTAAGACTGAGATTAAGGGCGGCAGCAAACTGATTAATCTGGCAAAAGAAATTTCAAGGCAGTCGAATGTAGGGGCAGTGGCATGGCTATTGTTGGGGGCTTTTAGCCAGATCTATGTTGAGAATCAAGAGCAAAAAGCCCAGCAGGATGATTTAAAATGTGAGTTTGGCCAGAAAGGAAGCTCCAGTAAAGCTGTGGATTGCAAAGATAAGGCTGAGGAGACCTCCATTGCTATAAAGGCACAAGAAAATGGAAAAGATGGCCTGAGGGCATCACAAGCAGCAAGTCTCCACCCTTTGCAGCCTCAAAACTGCAAAGGTGAAAGACCTTGACTTAAGAAGGAAGCCAAAGAGCACCATATGCACACCCATGTTCATAGCAGCACAATTTGTAGTAGATAGTTATTGCAAACAGCCCATAACTCCAACAACATATGAGTGGATAAAGAAAATGCGGTTTTTATGCACAGTGGAGTACTACTTTACCATAAAGAGGATAAACTTGAGAATTACCTTTTAGGTGAATGGACGCAACTTGAGGGTATAATGTTAGTAGAAATAAATTGGACACACATGTTTCAATGTCACATTGTTTCTCTTGTGTGAGAAACCCAAACAGCAAATAAGGACCAAAATGGACAATAGATATTGTGAAGTGCAGAGAAGACGCTCCAATGGGAAGAGGCACAAGAAAGGTGTGGAGGAAAGGAAGGGAACAAGGATGCAGAAGAAAGCGTAGAAGGCGATGAGAATACTTATTACTCCGTAATAGGAGAAAGCGATAGACACTTTACCAACAATTGACCAAAAATGCATTAAAATAACAATACGGTGTCATTAATTTATACACATTTTTTCTGAGATAGTTAAGCCTACCAGGAACATTTGCAATAAGGACAGTGAATTTTGCTTTGGTTTTACAGAACAAAATATCAGGAAAAATTATTTTCTAAATTTTTATGAACTTACATGAAAAATTAAAAAGATTTGTTTGTACCAAAAGATTTGTTTGTACTTTTGTGGATAAGACATAGCTGGTATTTTCCTCTTTTAGCAGTGAAAAATTCTTAAATGTGACAATTTCCCAATTTATAGTGAAGATTTTATGTTTAGGATTGTGATTATAATAATAAGTTAGTAATTACAGCCTTATAAGTTAAAGTGTGTAGTATTAACCAACAAAAAGTGTTTTTATTAAAATATGTAATCAGATTTATTTTATCACATGTGGTATAGGGTAAAGCTTAAACGAAAAAGAAAAATCAGCCATTTTAAAGTATTCTAATAGGATTTCTATACATGTAGATAAAGTAAAATAATCACTCATGACTGTGTGACTTCGATGATCTTATGTTCTTTCTTCACACAGCAACAGCTGTGTGGAATATATTACTAACCATGAAATGCAAAAGCATGACGCAAAATGAACCGCTATCTACTTTACCCAATCTCTGGTGAGCATTTTCAGTCAGGAATTAGGCAACACTGTCCTCAGTTTTCTATTTTTGTAGCTATTCTCTGCTATGCAACTACCGTCACATTTGGAATTTCTCCCACCTTCCCTGTCTTTAATGCAAGACTTTTACCAAAAGAGAAGCTGCAATAAGGCAGTTCTAGTACTCCCTCAATCCATGTCTTACCAAGAGGCAACACTTGGTTTGTTATTTATGCAGTCAGCTGCACAGGAGAGCAGAATGAAGTTGGTATGCACCCATCAGCCACTGAGGCATAAAGGGGTAATTTTTAAACAGAAAAGTAAGTTGACTCAGATGCAAGGGAGTGCTGGAAGCTACCTAATAATTGCATGTTAATTTGCCAAAAAAATAGGCAAAAGAAATATGTGAGTTAAATGGAAGAAACTTGGAAGTCCTTGGAAATAACAGCACTTATGTGGGAGAAAAAAAGAATTTGGGAAAAATAGAACCAAAGGCTCAAATATTAAGTAATATCTGTAAGAACACAGGGAGAGCGGAAACAAAAACGAGATCAGGGAGGCGTCTTGCTGGAAAGGTTTTGGGGAAAGCTGAGAGCTCTAGGCTAATGCTTTGATATTGTAGAATAACACAACGAGAAAATAAGAAGGAAGTAATTAGGTTAGGCTGGGTCCATGGTTAAAAGATTTGTCCATTTTCTCTTTATTGATTTTCAGAGTCAGACTATTTCCCCTTAATAGATTTTGTGTCTTCTGCTGCTTAAGTCATGTTTACTGGGCTCTATGAAAATACTTTTAACTCTCCAGTAACAACTGTAACTCCTATGACAGCAGCCACCTCCTCTAGGAACACTCTTGCTGTGCCTCTGCCCACACTCAGGCCCCTGTCCTTAGGGTCCCTGTGGGAAGAGTCACACTGTATGTCATTTTCCATCTTCCCTTGCTCTAAGCTGTTATGGAGGTTGAGGTCTAACATACTCCCCACGAAGTGCACTGTCCAAAGGGAGAGCTGTCAGAGGCAATCGAATGAGGGGAGGTTTGCCCTCATCAGCAGGGAATCCATGGACGAGCTCACAGCTGGACAGTTCGCGGGGAGTCGGCTTCGGCTGAAGGAAGTAGGGTGCTGTGGGCGTTCCTTTGCAGGGTGTATCTCCTTCGTCACTCTGCTTCCTGGCTGCCAGGAAGTGACCAGCTTTCCTCCACCACACCTTCCCCCACAGTGTTGCCACCTTAGAGCCAGAAGGCTATGGACTAAACCCTCTGAGGCCGTAAGTCACCTCTTCTAATTTATATATGCAGATACTATGTCCCATGGACCTCCTCCTTCCCGTGTGCAAGGCAAATTCACATATCCATTTATCTGGGCATGGGACCTCACTGTGCTCCAACACACTTTCATATCTTAGTTTTCTTTATTTCTTCTTTTGAGTACAAAATGGGCTGGCCTCAGTTCCTGCGACCATATTTTACTCCAGTGCTCTGTTAGGCCCCAGTTAGTTGAAATGATCATATCAAATAGAAGATTCAGTAGAAGTCCTTTGTTTTGTATGCCAAGCCATTCAGTTCCAGATTAGTGGTTGGAGAGCAAAGTGACAAAAGTGTGAGCAAGTGAAGAACCCACCTAGGTCAATCCCTGTGCAGTGTACAATCCTTGGATCCTGAGTTCATGAATCAATCACTCCAAGCCTCGTTTTTCTGATCCACAACTTAGAAATAATATTTGTCTCACAGTATATTGTGAAGATAAAACCAGACACTATGAAAAATGTGCCTCATGTGGTGAGGGTACATAGTTTGCACTCAGGACAGAATAGTCACCAGTAGTAACCATAGGAGTAGTAGAAAGAACCAAGGTTTGTCATGGAAACTACCTGGGATCCTAGAAATATGTGCTCAAGGCCTCCCTCCTCCTCTGAAGAGACAATTACAATTTTGTCGCACAGGCTCCATAGTTATAAGACAGGACAGTGGTACCCCATGTGAGGGGAGCAGTAACACAAGAAAAGAAGGCAGCACATCTCCGATAAGTGTCTTCAAAGGTAGGTAACCTGGTGTCCACACGGGACGCATTTCCCGATGCCGGAACTGCGCTTTCTTCCCCACACCTGCTGCTGTTCTCGGGGGCACAGGTGCGGCGGCTAACATTACCGCTGCTGGGAACAACAGCAGGGATCGGGATACTAACACTCGGGTCCTCCAGACCAAAGGCCTGTTTTCTCTCTATGTATCAGTACTGTTTTCCCAGTGGTGAAGTTGCACAGTTCTGAATGAGAGAGAAGAACCTTAGCCTTGAGCAAACAGAAGAAGAAATAAAGAAGAGTAAAGTAGAAAAAGAGGGTGGAGTAAGAAAGAGAAAGAAGTTCAAAATGCATCTACAGAGAAGAATGCCTGACGGTAATACCAGAAATTTGCTTAGGGTTGCGAGAATTGAAGCTGATTCAATTTCCTTGTAAACTTTGCATGTTTCAAATTTTAACCAAAAAGCACATATTACTTTTATCATTAAAATATATTTTCTAAAATCAAACAAATACTATGCTACAGCACACATGAATGAAGATTAATTTCTTACCATCCTTCCTACAATGCTTCTTGGTTTAAGTTCCAGTTACATCAGTAGAATGAGGTAACATTGTAATTAGTAGGCTGGGCAAATGGGAGTTTGAAGGTCACCGTTGGTAGAAAGCAGAAGGCTATTTGCAAGATATAGTTGTCCACATGGAAGTAAGTAGACATATAGGGAGGAAACAAAAACTTATGAAATCATTTTGAGGAGAAGCAGCAAGTCCATTAAGAAAAATATATCTTCTCTGATAGAAAAACTATTTTAAGTCACATTTCCTGACCAAGAAAATAATCCTATTGAGTTATGAGATAACAACCTTATGCAGTAATTTATGAGGCTTATGTTATAGGTGTTTACCATGAAATATTTTACTTCTACATGTGAATTAAGAACACTTGCAGTCACGGTCTGTGTACAGGGGAAAGGCAACTTCTTACTGCCTCTTTTTCTAGCTGAAGATGAGAAATACCTCTGTGAATAACCATGATCGTGACAAAGTATTCCAGCCACTAATCTATAACCGGGACGATCACACACATCAATCTGATCAAATGGTTCACCTCCATGCTGTGAATCATCATACAACACCATGACCACATGTCACAACCTAGATAAAGTGGAAGAAGCAGCCTGTCTTCTTAGATCTACCAAACTCTGAAGAGTGAAGCTGGAATGTGCCCTTAAAATAGTTTCAATTTCTCCCAAGCAAGTCAGGCTTGATCCACAGGAGCCTCCTCTGCTCACCAGCATCATCTTCTGCAGAAGCATTATAGAAACTGCTCTGCAGCTGTTTTTTGAGAGAAAGTATTGTCTCCAATGGTCTCAAGCATTTTATTGTAGAGTACAGAAGCTAATTGTATTTTAAGGTAAGCAACTTCTTCCTTACATGGGTAGTTGTTTAAGTAATAAAATAGGTTTGACTTTTCTGCTCTTTTTAGAGTGTGGGAGATGGTGATCATGAAGTCTTTGTTGTATACGTGAAGACACTGGAGTCAGGAAATACTAGGATGATATGTCTTCATGGTACCTATAGGCCAAGAGAGCAGATTCTGAGTGTTCCTAAAATATCCAGACCTTAACATGTCAGAATGTACAAGGCCCTCAGTAAAACTTGATAAGTCCTTTTCCCAAGTTTATGATGCTGCTTTTGAGTCTCACAAAGTCTATCTTGAATAGTTTTGCTAACTCCTAACCTTTGCTTCCTGCCCAGAATAATGCCATGTTTTTTATGAAAATTAATCTCAAAAACCCATAGTTGGACTGGGGTGTTCCTCGGTTCAGAGTTGCCTCAGATGCACAAGGCCCTAGATTCAATCTCTAGCACCACTGTTAAAAATCATGGTCATGCCACTTCCCTCAGAGCAGCAGACCAGCTCTGCAGAGCTAAGGGAGCAGCATTCCCGAATGCTCGTGCCTGCGCCACTTTCCTGCAGAGCACCAGACCTGCTCGGTGGGAGCACCTTCTCCGATGAGACTATAGCCTGTGAATAAACTCCACCAGAGTGGCAGAGCCTTCGAGACCTTCCTGAAATTTCCTACAGTGCGGGAGCCCAGCTTCACAGCGACAGTTGAGCAGGTTTCCCAGGGATCCTTTGATGGACACTCAAAGAGACAAAGGCGGACTCACACAGACACCTGGGCCGCACGTTGTTTCCTGCCCATGCCCCAACTGTGGGACTGGGACCTTTATCCAGACACGAAGGCGGACTCACGCAGACACCTGGGCAGCAGGCGTTTCACTGCCCGCCTCCCGGCTCTGCGACTAGGACCTTTCTCCAGTGACCTGTGACACCGCATGAGCAGCACAACCCTTCTTCTCTGGTAAGCTCCACACCTTAGAGTTAGGAAGGAAATCCAACTGGGAGGGCCCGCCCTGCTGGTGGTTGAGACCTGCAGAGTGGAATCAGCCTCAGGCTCTGGGGTCCTTGGGATTGGGAGGAGAGCCCTGCTACACCCTGACCAGCTACCTGAGGAACCTGAAACATAAGCTGCTGCGTAACCACCACAGGCTTCAAGACTGAGACCCACACTCTTCCCATCCACACACTGGACACTCTGGTACCAAAGCCCAGCACTCTCTCACCATAGCAGCTGCAGTCTGAGCCGAGCACCCCAGCAATTGCCTGGGGTCCCTGGGCCCAGTGGTCCACAGTCTGCTACCACCCTGGTTTAGTTTAATATCCAGGTAAACTAGGGTCCCTAAAGTCCTTGCCGTTAGTGAGCTGCCTGGGTAGTCAATAGCTCAGCACCAGCCATCTGACATTCAAAATGATAAAACAAAGGGGCAAAATGCAGTCTCAGAATACAACTCCACCCAGAACAAGTACAGGACACAATGACATAGGGGAACTAGGAAACCACACACCTAAAATTTTTGAAATGATCACATCTGAAGTAAAAAAACAACTCCATCAAGCCATAGAAGAGATTAAATCTGAAATAATCTCTCAGGCAAAAAGTGAAATGAAAATAAAAATGGAAGAAATGCTTCGCACATACAGAGAAGAAACAGATAAGAGACTAGAAGATCAAAGGCAACAACTGGAAATGTTACATGAGCAATTTAGGAATGAATTAGAACACACGAAACAGTCTCAAAGAGATTTCCAGGAAACGAAAACTGCCATTGAAAGCTTGCAAAACTGCATGAATGAATCCCAAGATAGAATTTCAGATCTGGAAGACAGCCTGACAGCTAATGACCGTGAAAGGAAGGATGTCTTAAAGTCAACAAGAAACCAGGAGAAATCAATCCAACAGCTAGAAGATGAAGCAAAGAGAAATAAAGTGCGAGTAATAGGAATCAGTGAAATAGCAGGAGGCAACATAAATGACATAAAAAGAATATTTGGAGAAATAATAGCAGAAAATTTCCCGAGAATGGCAAAAGAAAGTGATGTGCAGGTAAATGAAGCATATAGAACTCCAATGAGCCACAACACAAATAAAACACCCCCAGGCATATAATAGTCAAGATCCCAGATATGCAGCAGAAAACACAATATTAAAAGCTGCTAGAGAAGAGAAACAGATCACCTATAAATGAAAGCCCATCTGAATCACAGCAGACTTCTCAACGGAAACCATGAAATCAAGAAGAGCTTGGAGCGAGATATTACAGATTCTCAGACACAACAGCTTCTAACCCAGACTGATGTATCCTGCAAAACTATCCTCCAAATTCAATGGAGAAATAAAATATTTCCACGACAAAGACCAACTGAAGAACTTCATGAGAGCCAAACCAACATTACAAAAAGTACTGAAAGATATTCTAGACAGAGAAAAAAGTGACCACAATCCCAAGAACAACAATAGAAAATAATCCTTAAGCAGAACAAGAAATTAAACAGCAAAAGTAGGAAAGCAACATCAAGTAAACAGCATGACAAGAATAAGTCAACGTATAACAGTTATAACCATCAATGTAAATGGCCTCAATTCACCAGTGAAAAGAAACAGACTGGCAGAGTGGATTAAGAAACAGAATCCCCCAATACACCGTATACAGGAAACAAACTTTACTCAAAAGGAAATCCATAGACTGAAAATCAAAGGCTGGAAAACTATCCTCCATGCAACACGTTCCCAGAAAAAAGCAGGGGTAGCTGTTATGTTTGCATACAATGCAAACTTCAAACTGATAATAATCAGAAGAGACAAAGAAGGCCACTATATACTAGTTAGGGGAAAACTGCAAGAGGAAGGGATAACAATCCTAAACATGTATGCACCAAATACTGGAGCACCAAACTATGTAAGGGAAATCTTAACAGACATAAACAACCAAATAAACAATAACACTTTTGTAATAGGTGACCTAAATACCCCTTTGACGCAAAGACACAGGTCAACTAGACTAAAACTCAGCAAAGATATAACAGACCTGAACCAAATGTGTGAACAAATGGACTCAGTAGATGTTTACAGAGTGTTCCACCCCACAACATCAGAATACACATTTTTCTCAGCTGCACATGGGACATTCTCTAAAATAGACCACATTCTAGACCATAGAGCATACCTACTTAAATGCAAGAGGATTGAAATTATCCCATGCATATTATCTGACCACAGTGCAATTAAATTGGAAATTGACGACAAAGGGAATTCCAAAAATTTTATAAACACTTGCAAATTAGACAACCACCTCCTGAATAACCAATGGTTCACAAAGGAAATTAGAGAAGAGATTGGAAAATACCTACAAACAAACAAAAATGCAAATGAAACTTACCAGAATCTGTGGGATGCAATGAAAGCAGTCCTCAGAGGGAAATTTATAGCGATGAACTCACACATAAAGAAAACAGAAAGAGAACAAATAAATAGCCTAATGTTGCACCTCAAACTTTTAGAAAAAGAAGAACAAGTCAAGCCCAAAGCCCAAAGAAGGGAGGAGATTATAAAGCTTAGGGCAGAAATTAATACAATTGAGATGAAGAAAACTCTACAAAAAATAAGTGAATCAAGGAGTTGGTTTTTTGAAAGAGTAAATAAAATTGATAAACCTCTAGCCAATCTTATCAAAAAAAGAAAGGAAAGAACTCAAATTCATGCAATAAGGAATGAAAATGATGAAATCACTACAGATCCTACAGAAATTCAAAACGTCACTAATACCTACTTTGAGAATCTTTACTCCAATAGGATAGAAAACCCAGAGGAAATAAACAAATTCCTAGAAATGTACGAATTACCAAAGTTGAACCAGGAAGATATAAAAACCCTGAACAACCCAATATCAATTAATGAGATTCAAAATGTCATTAAAAACTCACCAACAAAGAAAAGCCCAGGCCCTGATAAATTCACAGCAGAATTTTATAAAACATTCAACGGAGATTTAATGCCAACACTCCTCAAACTCTTCAATGAAATTGAAAAGGAAACAATTCTTCCTAACTCATTTCTGGAGGCAAGTATCATTCTCATACCAAAACCAGAGAAGGACCCAACCAAGAAAGAGAACTATAGGCCAATCTCCCTAATGAACATAGATGCAAAGATATTCAATAAAATACTGGCAAATAGAATGTAGCAAATCATAAGGAAAATTATACACCATGACCAGGTTGGTTTTATTCCAGGAATGCAGGGATGGTTCTATATTCACAAATCAATTAATGTAATATGCCATATGAATAGAGCCAAAGACAAAAATCACGTGATCATCTCAATAGATGCAGAAAAAACTTTTGATAAAGTCCAACATGCATTCATGTTAAAAACCCTAGACAAAATAGGAATAGATGGCCTCTACCTCAATTTAATCAAAGCCATCTATAATAAACCAACAGCCAACATCATACTAAATGGAGAAAAACTGAAAGCTTTCACTTTAAAGACAGGAACAAGACAAGGATGTCCACTGTCACCACTACTATTCAACATAGTTCTAGAAGCATTAGCCAGAGCAACTAGACAAGAGAGAGAAATAAAAGGAATACGGATAGGAAAGGAAGAAGTGAAACTATCGCTATTTGCAGATGACATGATATTTTACATGGAAGACCCCAAAAACTCCACAAGAAGACTCCTTCAATTAATTGACAGATTCAGCAGAGTAGCTGGATACAAAGTCAACACCCAAAAATCAATAGCATTCCTATACACAAATAACAAACAGCCTGAGAGAGAAATTAAGGAAACCATACCTTTTACAGTAGCATCCAAGAAAATGAAATATTTAGGAATCAATCTATCAAAAGAGGTAAAAGATCTATTCAATGAAAACTACAGTACTCTGAAAAAAGAAATCCAAGAGGATTTCAACAAATGGAAAAGCATTCCCTGCTCATGGTTAGGAAGAACCAACATTGTGAAAATGGCCATACTACCAAAACTGTTGTACAGACTCAATGCAATTCCCATTAAACTACCATCAAAATACCTCACAGATCTAGAGAAAACATGCCTTAAGTTCATCTGGAACCAGAAGAGATCCAGAATAGCAAAAGCAATTCTGGGCCACAAGGTCAACTCAGGTGGAATCACAATCCCTGACCTGAAATTATACTACAAAGCTACTCTAATAAAGGCAACCTGGTACTGGCTCAAAAACAGACCTGAGGATCAGTGGAACAGACTGGAAGATACAGCCACAACCACAAACACACTCAGCCACCTAATATTTGACAAAGGGGCCAAACAAGCTCACTAGAAGAAAGATAGCTTCTTCAATAAATGATGCTGGAGAAATTGGCTTGCCACTTTCCGAAGACTGAAAATAGACCCAAGTCTATCACCATGCACCAAACTCAAGTCAAAACGGATCACAGATCTCAACATTAAAACAGAAACACTCAACCTATTGGAAGAGAAATTAGGTAAAAATCTTGAAGACATAGGAGTAGGCAGAGAGTTCATGAACAAAAATCAAACTGCAAGGGAAACACTTCAAAGAATCAATAACTGGGACCTCATTTTACTGAAAAGTTTTTGCACATCTAAAGAAATCACCAGCAGAGTGAAAAGAAAACCCACAGATTGGGAAAAAACTGGCTGTCCCTCAGACAAAGGCCTTCTATCTAGAACATACAAAGAATTAAAAAACATGAACCTGTCCAAATTCAAAGACCCAATCCAGAAATGGGCATCTGAGATGAACACACACTTCTCAGATAAAGAAATACAAATGGCAAATAAATATATGAGAAAATGTTCTGTATCTTTAGTCATTTGAGAAATGCAAATAAAAACAACATTGAGATTTCATCTCACCCCAGTAAGGTTGGCCAGCATCAAGAAATCGTCCAAAGCAAATGCTGGCAAGGCTGTGGAGAAATAGGAACTCTGCTGCACTGCTGGTGGGAATGCACACTGGTGAAACCAGTGAAACCAGTGCTCCACTGCTGGTGGAGATCGGTATGGAGATTCCTCAGCAAACTAGGTTGAGAGGTCCCACTCAACCCAGCTATGCCCCTTCTGGGTATTTTCCCAGAAGATCTGAAAACAGCGTATCACTGTGATATATGTGCACCCATGTTTATAGCAGTACAATTTGTAATAGCTAAATCATGGAAACAACCCAAATGTCCATCCACAGAGAACTGGATTAAAAAACTGTGGCATTTTTACACAGTGGAATATTATTCAGCTGTAAAGAAAGACAATCTAGGGGCTTTTATAGGCAAATGGTCACAATTAGAGACCATACTCATAAGTGAGGTAAACCAAATGTGCATGTGTAAACAGTGTATAGTATCATCAGTGTAGGAACCTGGAGGTGAGAATATAGATCGGGAGGTATGAAGGGATACTGCTCCAGGGTAGAGAGCAATCGGGATGAAGGGAAGGAGAGGAGGAAGAGGGGGATAGCTGTGTAGGTATGTATGTGTGTGCGGGATGGCTGACATGGTTGCACTGTTGTCTCATGTCATTTTGATGTGGGAAACAATCGATGATAAGTTGTTTGATCAACCTTGTATGTCTATTTGTATTGTCCTGAGTATACACTTTGAAGCTACCAACGTGTAATACAACAACCATTGTTGATCCCCTGCCACCTTATCTGTAGTTTGGTTTTTGTACTGTTCTTGTGCTACTGTGTGTATGTTTCCTAGTGTTTTTGTTCTTTTACTTTTAAAATAAAAAAAAATCATAGTCATGTCAAACCCAAGCAATGGAATTTGATAAGGGCTCATTGTAATGTTTCTTCTATATTTGAGCACTCTCAGCTAAAGTGCTTCTTTCCTGCCTGCACCAGTGATAGGAGCTTCTGTGTGCATCTCAAGAGATTCAGAGACATACAGGGCTGAAGAAGGCAGGTGAGGCGTAGCACTATGAAGATGGTTTCTCAGTGGACAGTATCTTAGTCTCAGCTTAACCAGACTCCAAGCCCAGATGGAAGATTGAGGAATGGAAATTTTTACCAATACTCAAAGATACAAGGTTACAATCTTGGGATCATTCCTCACTCATGTTAAAATGTTATGGACTTATGAATCATTGAGTAGAACTGAGGATGATGCAATTTGGGTCTTAACTCGTCAAACATGATGGCAAATACTTTGTCTGATCTAGAATCATATCCTCAAAGTGTGATAACTCTCCAATTAATATTTTTATTTCAAATTCTTTTGTACTCTCCCAATCACCTGTAAAATTGAAATAGCTATTTTTCTAGCTACCATAGCCATGAAATTAAAATATATATGCGAACATGTCCACCGAATGCCCCCTTCTCTTACAAGTGAATCCACAATCCTAATCAAGGCTGACGTGCACAGTAATATGCCCCTGTAATTCCTACCCAGGAAAGAAACAAGGCCAGCTTGTTAAATCCTCCTTTGAAGGTGCTTAGATATCACCCTCAGAGGCTCTTTCACAGTCAGAATATATGAGCCTCTCCTCCTCCAGAGTATGCTTTTATTCAAGCACTAGCTTTCAGAAGAATCTTTTTAAGTAGGCTTATAATTTTTTTCACCCTAAGAATCTTCTACTATTTTTCACTGTAAAATGTCTAATGTCACCATAGCCAAAAGGCTACAAGTTACTGAGAATGCAACTTCCAGACAATGGTGCATCCGCCCACCAGATTTCCAAAGCCCACAAAGATCAGGGTCCGCACTGAGCCTCACTGGACATAAAACAGGACTGAGAAACAAACTTTCGTTGTGTTAGGGCCACTGGAATTTCTGTGCTAATCTGTGATCTCCCTGGAACCTAACCTCCCCTGAGAAATTCAGGTTCATGATAAAAACTCCCTTTCTCTGGTTTTTAAAATAGTTGTTAACTATTACAGGAGTTAAGAACATTCAGAGAAACAGTAACCACTGTCAAAATTACTATATTTTAGGGGTCAGGATGCAGACTCAGCCCCCGTTGAACTAACACTTGCCCTGTAGCTTCACTCGAATCATTGCATTTTATAGAACTCATTCTCTTCTTCTAATAAGAGAGAAGACTAGATTAGCTTTCAAGGGCTTCAGGTCTTGCATTCTGTAAAGGAACTTCTAGTTGCCTGTCTAGCAACCTATCTGCTACCTATGCTTTTATTTTGTTTGTTTTCCTTTTAAGCTAAAAAATATATTGAGTGACAACTGGAACATGATCTTTTTAGAAGCTTAAGGTTATTTTGAGGTTTAGATCTCATTTGCCATCAAGTTACTTATAAATCCTATGTTCTTATGGAAATAGTTCTACCTTACGAAGCACGTTTTATTTGTGCATGTTTCATAACCATGTAGTGAACATTCCAAGTACTTATGTAAATTGAGTGCATAAAACTTTAATTCAACAGAATCTAAAATTTGATACATTAGCAGTGAATGAAATGAAAACGTGAAAATGATCTGATTCAGAGTGATAAAGAGAAGTTTCTCTACAAAGAAATATAATTGAAAAATAATGGAACCATGCTGTCTTCAAAGCAAATTGAATAAAGGCTATCAGGAGGTTTCTCATACAACACAATCCACAGAGGCCCAGTTCTGGCTTGATCCTTACAAACAGCTTTAGAAAAACTGTCACAAGAGATCATGCACCAGTTTCTGGAAGGGGTTTGGAAGGGCTGAGCCTTCTGTTCTGATGTGAATTAAGTTTTCATCTCTGGTTTTGGACTTGAACTTCCGGCTTGTTCTCAGCTTCTTCCTTGCACATTTGCCTTGGCTGCAGTGCTAAGCTTCAGCCGCATCAATTAACATCTCAGGGTTTGCTCCAATCATTTGCCGCTTGTTGCCTAGCATTTCACTTGAATCATTTTCAAATCCTCCCTTCAGAACAAACCTATACTTATCTCATGATTGGGCACCGACATAATCAAGTCATGTCTGTTCAGCCATTCTACCACACAGAGCCGTGTTTGGGAGAATGAAAATCCTTTACTTCTGAACAGCAGATAAGGAATGCAAATTTACTCCAGGTGATATTTTCATAAATACTGATTAGTATCCCTTGGTTAAGTTACCTGAGCCATAGCTTAAACATATATGTGTACACACATACACACATACACATATACATACACATACACAGAGAAAGTGAGCAGGTTGCAGGTCAGAATTAAAACGAATACTAAAAGTGTGTTACCTGCTTAGAGTTTATATTATGTATACATATGAACACATATACGTATATTTACTTTTTAAAGTTTTTTAAAAGAGAATAAAAAAATTAGAAATGATACAGAATTTCCCTAAGCAAGATGATAGGAATTCAACAATGATTGTTATATTGCATATCATTGTCTTCAACCCAAATGCCCATCAGCTGAGGAATGGATAAAAAAGATGTGGTATTTTTATAGAACAGAGTATTATTCAGCTATAAAAAGATAAACTCGAGGCTTTTATAAGTAAATGGGATGCTAGAAGATATACTTCCTTTGTGCTCTTTCTACTCATGAGGTAAACATCCTAAACTCAGTGCTCAAGTGTAAAACAAAGATATGATTTGGGACAAATGAAAGAAAAGACTAGTCTTTTGGATCTTGAGAGATGGCTGGAAGAGGAACAAAGACACAGAGAGGCATCTTCCCAATTTCTTCCTGGGGCCCAGAAAGGGGTGAGGTAAAAGTTAAGGCAAGGAAAACATCAGAGACAAGACTCCTTCCATCTCGGAGAGTACTCCATTAGAAAGCAGTATCTAGTGTGCAGGTGTGCTTGGCACGGGGAGGATTTGAGATCTGGATTTCTCAGATCATCCTTGATACCATTATGGGGTAGACAGAAGCAGGTAGCCAATGGTGGGTCTGACCGCGGAGCTTAGGAGAAGATTGCCGCAGTGGGACCGGCAGCAAGGACTGAGCGCAAGCCTGCCGGTAAGTGGGAGCCCCGAGCAGCCACAGGGAAATCAGTCATGCCTAGGAGAGCATAGCTAAGGCAGAGCTGAGGTGTGGCCACTGTTGCCGGTCACAGGCCATCAGCACGAGAAGCCCACAAGGCCTCCCAAGAGCTCCCAGGTCCTTCTCTGCCTTGTGGCCAACCAAGCTGTAGACGCCACCTTGAAAAGGAGCAGCTTTCGCTTTTGGTAAATTCAAAGAACTATTATAGGATGGATTTAAAATATTTCTCCTATTTAAATAATTTTAAAATTATAACATCTAGTTAAGTTAGAGTCATATATAAAAAATGAGAGAGATTAGGTTTAAAACTTTCCATGAGTGGTTAAAACTGTTAATAAATAATATCCAAAGTTCTATGATGATAGTTTTCAAAGAAATTCTGTGATAGTGAATAAAGGCCATTAAAGAAGTTGGGCAGAAAAATCTTATCAAAAAATTAATCAAAATTAACCTTAAAAAGCAAAATAATTTGTAACTGAAATGATCTTTCCTTCTAATTGTTTTAATTAAGATTATTTCCCTTTTATCATAAAAAGTATAAACATAAAAGTTGGCAGAATGAATCCAGATGTACCCATGACCCGGTTCAGGACTATAATTTCATGAGTAATTTTCTTTACTTGCATCTGTTTCAACCCATTCCACAGTATTCTGAGGTAAAGCCCTATATCCTTTGAAATACTCTTTATTACGGCTTCGATCACATGCTCAGGGTGGGGCCTTGGAGGACGAGGGGATCGCGGGGAGGTGCCCTCATCAGTGAATTACCTCGCTCGCCGTGCTCGGAGGAGGCCGGACATGGCTAGGAGAAGCAGGTCACAGTGGAAGCGTCCGAGGCTCCACTGCATTGGCGCGCTTCTCTGCAGAGGGCCTGGGGTCGTCAGTGGTCCCCGGGCCTCTGCAGGTCCCAGCCACCCCGCCCGCTCCATGAGCCGGGCTGAGGCGCAGAGTACTTCCTGGGCCTCCTCCTTTGCATTATGCCCCCTCTCGTCACTCTCCCTGTGGACTCTAATTTGCACTTCAGATCCATGCTGGGTCCTGAGGACCCGCTTCCTTCTCAACTCTTTCTCACATCTGGATTCCAAATACCGGAGAAGCTGCCCCCATGCTGATTACAATTACTTGGTATATCCCAAGTCCCTGGTGCTGTGGACTCCCTCTTTTTCTCTGTTTCCTCCTGAAAGTTTTGTCATTCTTGTTGAATAAACCAAAGCTCCATGTATCCTAGAAAGTTCCAATATTTTGGATTATCCCGATAGCGTCATCGGGTGCCCTTGAGCAGTTTCTCCAATGTTTTCCTTATTAATCATAAATTAGTGCCTGATCAGCAGTGAGATTAGGGTTCGACACATTCAGGTTCAGTTTAGAGGGTCCCTACAGAATTCATATGTTGACATCCTGTACTCCAGTACCTCCAAATGCGACTAAGTTTCAAGACTGGACCCTAAAATGGGAAATTAAAAGTAAAATGCAATGATTAGAGGGAGCCTTAAATCAATGTGAACTTTCGGAAGAGATCAGGAGACACACAGAGAGACAGAGGCAGAGGCAGAGAGGCCGAGCCTGGTACAGAAACACAGAGTCAGGCCTTGTAAAATCACAGAAAGTCGGCCGTCTGAAAACCAAACAGAAAGTCTCAGAAGAAAAAGATTCCCAACTTTCAGAACTGTGCAAAACTAAATTCCTCTTGTGTAAGCTCCTCAGATGATACTATTCTGTTACAGCAGGCTCGCAGACTGTTACAGAACACAAGGCAGGAGAGGTGTGCACGTGTCAAGGTCAGGGTAAACCAAGAGAGACGGGTTCTATCCCTACACAGCCCTGTACACACACACCTTCCTTTGCCCCCAAAAAGCTCCTACTGAGGAAAAGTCAACCTATACAAAAATTATTTTCAATAAATAAACGATCACTGACACACACACACACACATACACATATATATACATGCATACATATATATACTATTTTGGAAGTTGATAAAAATAACAGTAATAAGAAATGATGGAATTATTAATAAACATATTAGTAAAAATAAAAACTAGCCACTAAGCATATACTATTAACCTAATATTGCACACATTATGTAAATTACCTAGAATATCTAAGTAAGCAGCAAAAGCAGATTTCAGGCAAAGGCATAATGCCAAAGAGCATTCTCTTCTCATTACAGCATATGTTGTTTTAAATATTCTTCAGTCCGTTTTTATCAGGAAGAATAATTGCAAGCATGATTTCATTTGACATGACTGCCAAAGTTGGAAGTGATTTTAAAGCTTGCACTAAGAAAGTAGAACTATAGTCAGCATAAGATAAAGATCTTTATCTTTCACAGAAATAACTATAATCAAAGCTGTCTCACATCATATTGACACTGACCTACTTTGTAAAGCCTTGTATTTCAAACTTGAGTTCAGGCACAAATAAAAGACAAAATAGAAAATGAATATAACTACATTAGCCAGAAGAATTCCCAGATTATCTAGTGTTAACAATTTTACACTCTAAAGGCATTATCTGCTTTTCTTACATTGAAAAGGATAATGGCTTAACTGTAAAATATTATCCAATTGCAAGTGGATACAAAAGCAGTAAGGCTATATAGAATTTAATGTAAGGGCCTGGTGCATACCTATAAGCCCAGCACTAGGGGGGCTGAGGCCAGAGGTAATTCTCAAGCACAAGGCCAGCCTGGGCTACATAGTGAGAGCCTGTCTGGAAAAATAAATACATACATACATATACACATACATAAGTGTTACAGTTGATACATTGTGTCAACTTGGGGAGTCTGGAGGTTTAGCTGAGTAACTCAGCAGTTGTAGATCTTGGGGTAAAAAGGACATGCCCTTACCCTTCTGGGATGTTGTTTATTGTGTTAATCTGGGAAGTTTAAAAGGTTAACTATGTGATTCAGCAGGAAGCCAGGGTGCTTACTTTGTTTACATCCTGAGCCTGTGGAAGAGGAAGGCATGGAGATTGTGTGAGAACTACACGCCCCCTGGGTGGGGGTAGCCTGTTTACAATGTAAGGGAAGGAGAGAGGCTGCTTGCCTGCCATTCCTCCCCTTTTGCTGTGGTTGATTTTGCTGTGCTCTGCTGCCCTGAAGTTTGCCCTCTGCCATGTGTCACTCTGCCTCTGAAGCAGCCAAGTATGGACTGAAACCTCCACAAACTGTAAGCTAAATAAACCTTTCCTTCCTTCATTTTGGGCATTGGGTATTTTGTCTCAGCAATGAGAGAAAAGTAACCAAGACAGAATTAAGAAAAAAGATTTAGTCTAAGAAATGTTAACAAATATATTCTAGTTGCAATACACATTGAAAACCTAAATGTACTATTCTTATGAGAGCATTTTATTTTTTATGTGAATTATTTTCATATTTTCTTTGTTTAATTTGAGAGCATTTATGCAATTTAAGAGGGCAGAGGCTGGTGTGAAATAAGGGAAAGGGCACAGCCTAGAGTGAGATGTAACAAGGTGCAGAAATGCCCAGTTTGCCAATACCTGGCTTAGCACGGTGAGAGCAATATGGGACTTCTCCAGAACTCTAAGAAGACACATTTTACTACATTAAGCCACTGAATTTGTGGCAGTTTGCTTAGCGATAGGAAATTAACACTGTCCCAGTGGAATACATCACATAATTACCAGATTGGCAAAAACTTAATGGTCTAATAGTACTTGTTCTACCAAGAGTAACTAACTCTCTCCTGGTGTCGGTATGAGAGAAGTATAAAAGGGTACAATCACTTTGGAAAACATGAGCAAGTAACATGAGAGTATCTACTTCTCACATGATGTGCTTCTACTAAAGAACTATGTTCCTGATACATATTCTAGAAAGAAAGATTGTCAAGCTGTATCATGAATATATGCAAAATGCATGTTGCGGCAACACTGCTTCTACCAGCAAAAACACTAAGCAGACCCCAAATATCCATTAAGAGTTGGCGGGACAGAAGTAGTGTTCTAGATTTATAGAGCAGGTTACCGTACACTAGAGAAAAGGATTGCACTAGGTACTCTGGATGCCTGTGTTATGTAGCTGTGCGTGGAGTACGTGAATGATAAGATTCCCCTGAGATGGATGAAAACAGAAAAAGCTAAATTAATTGGTAGGTGTTAAATAACAAAAGAAAGAGGATGAACAACACAAACTTCCAGGCTGTGGATCTAGAATGGAAAAGGTAAGAGGACACATCAAAGAGGTAGCATCTGAAAGACAGCTGCTCATAGCATCTGAATTTGCACAATGTTTATTATAATACCTAAAGCCAATTCTAAGAGAAAAATTTTAAATTGATAAGACTTATCTTTACAAACAGATCTATTTTGTGTTCTTCAAATGATACGGAGATACAGAATCCAAGATTCATAAAATCATCAACTTCATTGCTTGGAAAACTATTCCCATGGTTATTGTAATAGTGGGTAAAATTAGAAAATATTGAGGAGTATCATTAAACATCACTAATTATAAGTGTTCAGTCTGCGTCCTTCACATAACAAGTAATATCTTTACATCACTATATTAGGTAACCAAAGTTTGGGATTAAAAATTTCTATTAGTATTTTTAGGAGCCTCGATAAAGGTTTATCATTTTATCCTGGTTTCACATGAAAATTTGACAGTACTAAGATTCACACTTACCTGTCATTTATACATGTCCATTGCACTTTTATTGGTTGTGTTCACAATTTATTCTCAAATGCATCACAGGAAAAAATGGCTTCTGATTCTTTCACCTGGATCTGTACTATGAGGACATAAGAACCCAAAGGAAGAAAAGTCATAGCTTTAGAATATAGTAACCCAATTATTTCCATGTGAGAAAACTTCATTCCAGAGCAGTGAACAGATTTACCAGACAATGAAACTACTGTGTACGGGTGGATATAGAGTCCATGCTACAGCTGGAACTGCACATTGAGGCTCTTTCAAACTGTGTAAGTGATGGACAGTGCAGAGATTCCCTGATGGGAATCAAAGATAGGCTACATCTCGACTTTTCATTCCTCTTGGCCTGTCCAAGGTCAAACATCATTTTCTAGTTACCTGAAGTCAAAATGGAGTACACTGAAAGAGACCAGCTTAGCTTTACTAAGCTTTGCACTAGCTAAGTATCACAAGTCTTAGACTGATTAGCAGGCTTTTATTAAAGCATAAATAACAAGGAGACACATGACATTAAAGGTTTCAAAACGCCATATTCTTTAGAACTAGGGCTTCCCTTGGAGGAAAGCAATAGGCTGCTAGGCTCTAGAGAGGATAAATAAAATGGTCTGATGTTCATTTTTCATTCTCAGTAAAATATTGATGGAGTTCCACTGTCAAAATCTATTTGGTAAGCTGTGTACTGCACCTTAAACTGCAATACTGGATGTTTCTGGACACAAAGAACATAATCTTCCAAAATGTTCTAAAATAATAAGGGTAGAAAGAAAGAATATTGAGTCCTGATTCATATATTTCATGATAAAACCATCAATATTCTATTTAAAGACATTTGTATGTTACACAACCTAGCAAAAGCCCATGAACCTTTTGATAATAAATATGTATTATTTCTGTTTTTCTTCCATTTAATTTCAGAAATATTATTTGTGTCAACATGTTTTGAAGATTTTACTTCTAACATTTTAAGTATGCACTTTCCCACTTTAAATGCAATAGCCATAAGAAGTTAAATGAAACATAATAAGAATTGCTTTATCAAACACATAAAAATATTTATTTAGGGTTATAGTAAATAAAGAGGTTTTATTTTCAGTGACAATATTTTATAGAAGTAGTAAAACACTGGAGAAAGTATTTTGTGCTTTTTTCATATACAATGCTTCTTTCAGAGCTAACCTTTAATTTAAAATGTCCTTATTTGCAGAAGGCAGAGAAAAGGCAGACACAGCTTTCAGTAGGAAATTAAGCCTCTGTTCTTTCTCTATTTCTTGTACTTTACCAATTTTGCTAGCAAAGTACATAGAAACAGGAAGAACATCCATCTACACTAAGGCACTTGAATTAGTTTCTGCATGTTTTCATTGCATTCATGCTTGAAAAGAACTGTCCTCACTGTAGTGCCAGACTGCAGAGACATTGCGAGGGCACTACACAGCTCCCAAATTTCTACACAGCCAACTTCCTTTCCATTACCATGTGAATATCATCCATTGCGATGACTCAGGAATCAACATTGATGATGCATTTTGTTAACTAAAATCCACACTTAGTTCAAATTTCCTAACTTTACTTAATATCCATTTCCAGATTCAGGATCCTATCCAGGTCACCATATTGCACTTCTTATCATGCTTTTTACGTATCACTTGCTTGTGACAGTTTCTCAGGCATTCCTCATTTTTAACGACCTTCACAGCTTTGAGGAGTCCTAGCCAGGAATTTGGTACACTGCCTTCCCCTCAGAATTGCCCAGTGTTTTCCTCTTGGCTAGACTTGAGTTCTGTGTTTTGGAAAGGGAAAATGTAGACATACATGCATTTGTATCACAGCACATCTGGAGCGCACACCTACGACATGACTAGTTGCTGGTGATATTCAGAACTTGAACGCATGACTGAACCAGTTTCTGTGAAGTTTCTCATAAAATTACTTGGCATTTTACCTTCTCCATATTGTACTCTTTAGAAAGAAGTCATAAGGATAGTTAACACCTTAAGACTAGGAAATTTTGCTCCACCTTGAAAGCAAATTATATACATTAATTATTTAAATTATTCTACCCAGTAGATTATTTATCTTCCATTACTCATTTATTTATATTAATATGGACTCATGCATACTTATTTTGTACTTTGAGTCGGAGCCCAGTGTTACTTAATTTTGCTACTCATCTTGTTCTAGCTTTGATTAATAAGATGGGGGTTCTTTTAACTGTGGCCTTTAAGTCTCTTTGTCATAAGTCATCATTACCTATGGGTGGGATGCTGTATTATTGTTTTATTTTAACACTCTGTTATGTTCTGGTGCTATAAAATGTTCTAGTATCATCTTCTTTATCTTCTGTACCAGTACTTGAATCACCCATTCCTCTAAGGATTCCCTTTATTAAAAAATGGTAGTAGAAACTAAGATTTAGAAATGAGACATTCCCTTACCTTTTGGAGCAGTACTACTTTCCAGCTGACAAGATGAGGAATATATGCACATAGACCGATCTTATCTGCATATATGTGTATACATCATTATCATTATGTGTAACTATTTGTAGCTATGTTAAACTAAACATGAGTTCAAACTAATGTCTCAAACTGGTACCCATAATACCATGGGTCATTCTAGCCTCTTCTTTGATAAAATAACTTTCCACCCGAACAGTGAGGAATTTGGCTTCATTATCTACCACCTACTTATTTAACTGTTACATTTCAGTGAGCATATATTGCAGTATCAGAATTGTTTATCTCTGTTCCCACAGGAAACACCCTTATCAACTGGAGCAATGCTTATATACGCTTTCCTTTGCCTTGAATCTTAGGAATTCCACTTACTTCTAATTTTACCTTGATCAGCACCAACCTTAGGCCCTATGGGCTTTGTTTTTGAAAGAAACAGGAGGCATAAAATCAGCAGCTGGTAAACTTTGACACACTAGTGTTTTCACTTACGAATTAGAAAAATGATACAGGAATCAAGAACTCACTATGCAGATGTAGTTTTAATATTTCATGTGGGAAGAATCCTTTAGAATAATAATTAGACAGACTTGAAAAGGAATGTTTTCTTACCCTTCAAAGAGGAATTTAAAACACAACAGTTCAGGATACTAATTTTATTTAAGTTTAAATCTCCAGCTATGACTTGTCAATAGACTAGCTTACAAACAAAAACCAAACATAAAACAAGAAGTCAAAGAAAAATGCTTAGGGCGGGAGAATTTTTATAACACTCCTCTATACTCTCCAGCATAGAGAGTACCTCTTCTAATTTATCCCTTACATTCAATATAGTTCTGTATTCAAATAGATGCTTTTACCATGCTTTGGGGTAGTAGTGACAGGTCATAAAGAGTTTAACATGATAAACTACCAAATTTTGAGGAAATGTTTTCTTTGGAAGTTCAACTTTTAAATTAATCTAAAAATTTGAGCACAGTGTTGATGGGAAATGAAGATTCTTATTACTGAAAAATAAAGATAAAAAATGAATGACAGGCTAATTCTTACCATCTTTTTAATTACTGAGCACCTGCCTCAAGCTCCACACCATTTATTTTAAATGGTGCTTTCTCAAAATTAATTTCTCTTCTTTCAACTCTATGACATCTGATGACCTGAAAATCCATTTTGATAAAAAAAAATGAGTCATTTATGTGGCTAAATATATTTATCATTGAGTAAATGTGTCAAATATATTAGTTATAGATTGTATATCATTCTAGCTCAAAATAGAACATTGAACAGTAACAATAATAAAACCTTAATTTCTAAGATACTGCTTTCCTCCCTAAAGGGTATGTTATCAAGATGTAATTTGTTTTACACATTTGGAGTATTCCAGTTGGAATGTTAGGTTTTAAAGGTAACTCTTTTTTTGGATTTGTTTAGAAGTGCTAGGATTGCCTTTCAAACAAATCTTCATCAGCCTTTTTCTTGTCTCACATACTTTCTTTTCATGTGAATTAGGAGCAAAAATAAATGAACTGCTTTTCTACATCTAACGGCAAAACGTTGGCTGAAGTTTCTCATTGAATTGATTGATTTCTTTTGAAATAACAGATTATCACATAGATATAGCAGCATAACTGCTCAAAAGTGGTCAATTTAGCCCTCGTCTACAGTTATTCTGTCAGATAGAAGTTTGTCTATATAGCTCGTGTGCTATAGGTGGTGGCTAAGACATGAGGACACACTGAAAAGGGTTCTGAAGATGCCGGCCTGCTCAGCGGGGAAGGGTGCTGCAGTTGACTTCTCATGCCTGGCGCCGGGAAGGAATGAGGAGGAGTGAACGGCTGCTCTGTATTCGCCTTTTCTAGTTCATAACCACGACTGTGAAGGAACTAAACCACATTTTAGAGTAACTCTGTAATATTTTGTTTTGCACAAGACTGCATCTATTTTTGTGATCTGGCCATGGCAGCTTTTCCTGCTCCTGATAACCCAGAATCATAAACTATATTACTTAAAGCCACAAAATATTCAATATTTCTAATTAACTTCCTAAAATCCATATTACTATATTGTACACTCCATGAGGACAGGACGATTGCTCTACTCACCTTTCAACTTCCTGAAATTCCATAAATCAAAATTTGAAATGATAAAGAAAGTGCATAACATGTAAATCCTGTCACCTACCTGGCTTCCCACCCCCTTAAAAGGAAATCCAAGTCCTTGCTATGATGCAGCACATTCTATGGACCTGAGACGTCCAGAAGCATAACTAAGTAACTCAGCAGGTGCCAGGTCCTCATTGTAAAGACATCCTGAGCCTGTGCAAGAGGAGGGCATGGTGGTGGTGTGAGTGCCACACACTTCAGAGGGCAGGTAGCTTGCGTACAATGTAAGGGAGGAAAAGAGGCTTGTCCTCCCCCAGCCCCTTGTTCTTGTTGCTTTTGCTGTCTTCTGCTGCCTTGGACTGTTGCCTCTGTGCCACACCTCCCTGCCTTGGAGCCAGCTGATTATGGGCTGAAATCTCCACAAACTGTGAGCTAAATAAACCTTTACTTCCTTAATTTGGGATTTGGGGTATTTTGTTTCAGCAACGAGAAAAAAGTAACCAAATCAGAATTTGATACCAGAGAAGTGGAGTCCTTGCTGTGACTACCTGACCATGAGGTTCAAGAGCTTTTGGAAATGGCTTGTTGAAGAGTTTAGAAAGGTTTAGACGTGTCACCTGAAAGAAGAGAGTGCAAACATCTTAGGCTGTTCTGTAACTATCAGGCTCAGGAAGTTTCTGCTGGGAAGAAGAACTGCACTGGATGATTGAATACAGATGATATATCTTATGGCTTGGCAAAAAGTTTGTCTGCATTTTGCTTGTGTCTATAGACTTAGCCTGAAACTGAGATGAAGGGTGGTGGACTAATTAATCTGGCAGAAGAAATTTCAAGGCAGTCAAATGTTGAGGCAGTGGCACAGCTATTGTTGGGGGCTTTTAGCCAGATTTATGTTGCAAATGAAGAGCACTGAGCCCAGCAGAATGTTTTAAAACATTGTGAATTTAGCCAGAAGGGAAGTTACAGTAAAGCTGTGGACTACAAAGACAGAGCAAAGGAGATCTCCATTGCTGAGAAGGAACAGGAGCATATAAAAGATGGCCCGAGGGATGTGCATGTGCGAACAGCGTACAGTATCATTAGTGTAGGAACCTGGAGGTGAGAATATAGATCGGGAGGTATGAAGGGAGACTGCTCAAGGGTAGAGAGCAATCGGGATGAAGGGAAGGAGAGGAGGAAGAGGGGGATACCTGAGTAGGTATGTATGTATGTGCGAGATGGTGACATGGTTGCGCTGTTGTCTCATGTCATATTGATGTGGGAAACAATCGGTGATTAGTTGTTTGATCAGTCTTGTGTGTATATTTGTATTGTCCCAAGTAAACACTTTGAAGCTACCAACATGTAATACAACAACCATTATTGATCCCCTGCCATTATCTGTAGTTTGGTTTTTGTACTGTTCTTGGGCTACTGTGTGTGTGTTTTTGTTCTTTTACTTTTAAAATAAAAAAAAAGGTGGCCTGAGGGCATCTCAAGGAGCAGCAAGTTTCCACCCTCTGCAGCCTTGAAACTACAGAAATGAAAGTCCTTGCTTTGAAGAAAAAGCTGCAAAGCACTACGATCCAGAATGGCAACAGCATGGAGGATTTGTTCTTGAAAACTGGATTCCGAGTGCTCAGCGATCTGGGCACCCCATCCCCACAGCCAAGAGAGAGAAAAGCCTCTTTACTGCCCCAGATGGCAGCAGACCTTGGCAGTATCCATGTGGTGCTAGCTTTAGGTACATACAGAATGCAGGAGTGACCGGGTTAAGAAGGGGTCTGCCCTGATTTCAGAAGGTCTGTGAAGCCGAGCAATGAGCCCTTGAGAGGGCAACATACGAAGCTGTGAGGGTGAAGCCAAAGGTGCACTGGAGACCCCAGAAGTTTAGAAAAGCCAGGAATGTGGATTGTCTAAGGAAAGCTGCAAGGAGGGAGCAAAGCGGGACCAAAAGAGAAGCCGTGGGAGCTAAAACCACCACAGGTGCCCCAGGGGAGAAGCCGTCCTGCTGGAGCTCACAACTTGCAGCAGATTGCCTCAGAGGCTGCACAGGGACCTAATGTTTGCTCTGCTGGATTTTGGACTTACTTTTGTCCCAATCCTTTGTATCCCCCTATTTGTGACTTTTGGTAGGAAAATGTTTATTTTGTAGCATTGAATACTGGAAGTGTTTAACTTTTTGTTTGTACAGGGGCTTGCAGCTAAGACTTTACCTTACATCTCAAAGGAGATGGGATTTGAATGTTTCAGAAATCCTGACTTTGTTAGCTGCTGCGGACCACTATGAAGTGGCTCTGAGCAGGATTTAATATTAACCAATTGGCTTTTCACATTTACTTGGGAGTTGTCTGAGTCTTAGGCACCTTGTCTGCAGATGGGCAGCTGATTCATAGTAAGTGAACCTCTATGAGTCACTGGTCACTGTGACGCTGTGACGCCTCAAGGACAAGGTGACTGCAGTCAAGGATGCCTGGCTCCCATCCCTATTAACTTCTAGGAAACTGTGGCTGCAGGCATCTCAGCCCTGCTGTGAAGGCCTTTCTGGAGATAACATAGCTCTCCTAAATTAACATAATAGTACTTGGAGGAGTCCTTGAAAGGATTCCCAAGTCCTGCCCAGATTCCTGCATTTTCTTCAGTATTCTCCCTCATTTATTTGTAAACCTAATAAAAGCAGGCGACCCAGGAAAGTCTTTGGCTAATTCTGAGAATAGAGAAGTTGGAAAAGAATTAATCCCTCCTGGAAGCTCTGAAATCATATTTCATTGTCTCATATTTTATTTACACTTCCGTCCATCCACTCACTTGGGAAACTGTGGGTCCGTTCAGCCTGCAATAACTGAGGGTGATTTAACCCAGCCTTAGGTAGTTAGCACTTGGCAACTCTTGCAGATGGACCAAATGCCTTTTACAAAAAGGGATTAAATGTGCATGAGTCTTTGGGGGCCCAAGGGTGGAATGTTATGGTTCTAATGTAACATAATGTTGATAGGGTAATCTCTACTCTTCTTAAGGATTATTAAACTTGTATTGCATTCAAATTGTGCATTGTTAAAGATAAGCATGTCTTTATATCTGGAAACCAGTTTAAAGAAATACATCTGGTCACTAAATTGACAAGGAGTAGATTGTAATGGTTAATACATTGTGTCAACTTGAGAAGTCTAGAAGTTTAACTGACTCAGCAGGGTGCAGAGTCCTCACTTTGTAAACATGCTGAGCCTGTACAAAGGAGGGCACGGAGATGGTGTGAATGCTACACCCATCTGAGGACAGGTACCCTGCGTACAATATAAGGGAGGAAAAGAGGCTTGCTCTCTCCCCCTTTTTCTCTTGTTGCTTTTGCTGTCTTCTGCTGCTTTGAAGTGTTGCCGCTGTGCCATGCCACCCTGCCTTGGAGACAGCTATTACAGACTGAAATCTCCACAAACTGTGAGCTAAATAAACCTCTCCTTCCTTAATTTTGGGTATCAAGTATTTGTCTCAGCAATGAGAGAAAACTAACCAAGGCACCTCCAAGCCATTGTTTGATCTGACTTGACCATTCTCCTGACCCATCTCCTTTGTTTACCTTTCTCTCAACAAAGCCAGACACTCAGGAAGTTGTGAGAGACTCTTTAGAGTAAGCTCAGTCTCTCCAAGAGTCAGTAAATTTACTGATTTTCTGAGCAATTCCCCAACCCTATTTATTTGTACAGCCCTCTTTCTCATACATTCAGTTCTCTGGTAAAATGTCATTACTTCTGAAAGGAATATCCTAAAGCAGTAACCCCAACTGCCTATATTCCCTTCTTTTATTTTCTGCTACACTTTATCACAATTTCATATTATATTGCATTTTCACATGCAGCAATATTTGCAGTTATTATACTACATTATTTAGGGAATCTGACTATCAATCATGATTTTCAACTTGACTGATACCTAGCAGGTGAGTAAAGCACACTTCTGGGTGTGTTTCATGGGAGTCGAAACAAGAAGACTATATCTATTTCCTAGCCCTTCCCTCCTTGTCACTTTTTCCAACCAACTCTGCTTCTCAGTCACCACGAGATAAGCAGCTTTGCTCCCCATGCCCTTCCTCTATTTTCTGGTTTGGGTCCCACCAACCATGAAGTGAAATCATTGATATCAACATTAAACTATTTCCTCCTTTCAATTGTAGCGTCAGGCATTTTGTTCCAGCAACAGAAAGCTGACTAAAACAGGGAAATATCTACAAAATGAAAAAATCTGTACACAATCAGTAGAGTTGCAATTTTTTTCTAATATTTTTGTCCATGGTTGGTTGAATCAGAAAATGTGAGACCTTCAGATACAGAGACCTGAATGTATTTTTTCTCTCTACATTAGAATACTACCAGGCAAGGCGTGTATCTTTTTTCATCCACTATTAGAGTCTTACACCTAAAAACATACACGACACCTTACCAGTCCACTGCTGAGTAAGTGCATTAACTGACTAAGAAAACACTTACAAATAGCTTCCTTTATCACTTGAACCCCTCATCAACATTCCTGTCTAGACTTCAGATACCCTATTACTTGGAAAATGAGCTAAACCTATCATATCTACAATTCCAACTTAGCTTTCACACTCAGACTGCCCAAATAAAAACTATCTGTCTGCAAACCCATGGTTTGGGACAAGACTTCTTTTAGGTCCAAGGTGACTCCAGATAGTAATTAATTTCCTGCAAATATATTTTTCTACCATATTGTTGGAATTTACAGATAGAACAAGGCAATCAAAATGACCTGACACAATATTGCACCAAAATCTAATGTATTGGTCATTTTCCCATCAGTAGAATGGAATACCTAACACCTGTAACATAAAAAGTGAAGGCTTATTTGTATCACGGTTTCAGAGGGATCAGTCATGGTTGGTTGGCACCAAGGCAGAAAATGTAAGGCAGAAGGGCATAGTGAAAGGATCTACAGAGGAAAATTGCTCAAACCAGGGCAGCTAGGAAACAGAGAAAGAGAAGTAAAGAGCTCACAAAAAAACCACACTCTTACATGTCAGGACCCCAGTTATTCTCCTGCTTTAAACAGCCTCTTAATAGCATATTGGCTGTAAACTCACCAATGGATCAATCTGCTGGTAAGCACAGGGCCCAGAGGGCCCAGTTACCTGCCACTAGCCCACCTTTGAGCATGTGACACTTTGGGAGGACATTTTATGCCTAAACCACAGTATCTGCCTTATTCAGTTTAAAGTGGCCCCTTTTTGAAATACCAACACTAAGTTGAGCGAGCTTTGATTTCCTGTACTTTTACAGCAATAAAAAGTATCTGAAAAGCAAACCTAGAACTGTGTACTGAAGTCTGGTTCAACTTCCAAAGCAAAAATTTGAGCAGCTATAAGTTCCCAAGGAAGAACAACAAAAAAAAAGTTAAAATATTAAAATTCTGAACATACATTAACAAAAGGCCAGAAACAATAAAAAAAAATTATTTCTTCATAAAAGACATTGTGGAGCAAGAGATCTCTCTAGGTAAAAGTCTGAATTACTAGATTCCTTCCAGAAATACTGGTCTTGGTTCATTAACACTTATTAAGCACTGCACTAAGGTCTAGGGAAGCCCTGTAAACAGAAGTCATTCTGCTTATAGTCTATAGGGGAAATCCAAAGGGTTTAGACCAATGGTACTCAAAGAATAGTCCCACAGCAACAGCTAAATATTTGGGAACACAATAGAAATGCAAATTTTTAGCCCCTACCTCAGACATAATGAATCAAAAATTCTGGGGAGAGCCCCAGTATTCAGTACTATATTTTAATGAGCTCTTCAGGTAATTCTGATGTACTCAGGCTTTTTAATCACTGGTTTAGAAGTAACTGAAACCACCTGGGAGCATGTTTGCATGTCGTGTCCACCATGCTCGTGAAGTACTTCAGGCTGACGCGTGCAGCATCAGCATTAACCATATTTTTAATGTTTTTTTTTATTTTAAAGAGAAAAAAATAAAATAACAACAATGAAGACAAAAACAAAACAATACAAAAGCAATAAAAATGATACAGGATTTCATTAACCCTATTTTTATCACACTCAGACCGCTTCAGAAAGTGCCAAATGTGTATGAAGCAAAGGTGATTTTTAAAGGGAGGTTAATATGTCATTTTCTGTAAAAATTTTTAAAAGTTAAACATTCACCCTATATTTTAATCACACAGCATATTCATTCCTTTTTTTTTCAATTAAAAAAATTAAAACATTCCCATGGGTCTTAAAGTGTCCTGGCTTCTGCTGCCTGTGGCTGCAAACTGGCACTTGAGCTCAGTCCCAGCCCCCTGACGGGAGGTCCCTCATCCAGGCCCCCACTCCTCTAGAAGCTGGGACAGCTTGGGCAACCGTCTGCACAGCATCAGGGTTGAATGATGACTCAGGTCCAAGTACTCATACCACCTAATTGAGAGTTTCTATTTAATTTTTTGCAGCAACACTCCCACACATACTATAGAATTCTAGACACGTAAAGCATATTTAAAAAGAAATCATTCTGACACAACCCCATTGGAAAAGCATCATCCTCCTTTTCTAAAGTACCACTAAAATTTTTCTCCTTGATGTTTGGACTCAGTATCACCACTGGCATCTTCTAGCCGCCGTCTCCTAATCCTGGGTATCTGCATACAACGTTCTGCACACTACTTGCTGTTTGCAACAGCAACTTGTGTAGCTTACACTCTTCCTTATTTACGGGACTTGAATCACGGAGCTGCTAGTGCAAAGCATACTGCTAGGTTTGCAGGGACGCTGTGGACAACATTTCATCAAATCGAGCATCTCATTGCAGAATGTTGAATGCTATTCTTTTCTCAAGTGTATAGCAGAGCATGTGTACCACTTAATAAGAATGCAATTATTTTTGCTAAGAATTTTATATGTTCAATATTTATTTGTGCTTGAAATAGACATTCTTTACATTTAACAAAACCTCAGAATGCAACCGATTGGTTTATGTTAGCAACGTTTAAACGTTCATAAAAGCATTATTATATTGTTTGCCACCTTTTGTGCTGGAAATAAATCAGTAATAATCCCTTTCACCTTTTGAGAGTATGTCAGACAGGGAGTTTGCCAAGTGAAAACGTGCATGTTTAACTGATAGTCTAAGAAAACCACAGAGGCAGTAAACATCTAGTGGCAGAAAATGTGTAAATGGAGTGAAATTATAGTGGCCTCAGAAATTAAAACCTGTGTAGCGAGACGAGAGAAATGGGGCACGCAGAACGGACTGGATGTGAGCAAGCGTGAGAACGAAGCGCCATCTTTCCTCAACTTCAGATGTTCCAACTGATTTAACCTCATGCGTCTATCCTCCAAGCCTGCCTCATAACTTTAACTCTTAATTTTAATCTCCAGTTTTCAGATGGAAGTAATCAATAGAGGGGAGTTAAGTGCTGCTTCCTGAGTCCACCTCCAAATTTTTCTCAGCTCTTATCGCCCACTTACAGTGTAGATAAAGGAACGTCCCTGAATATCACTTGTGTTCTGTTCCAGTATTATAGGAAACGGTTTAAAATCATCCACATGGACACGCACCTGACAAAGGGGTGACTGCAGATCAAATAGGCCCAATTTAGTGCATTCTATTGCTTCCCTTTTGCCCCTTTGCTGTATGTGCCACTTTCACTGAAGAGATTTCCCGAGCCTTAATGTTGCCACCCGAAACTGAGCTGGTATATTCTGCGAGCATTAGATAGTGCTCTCTTGCCAAGTACGTGGAGTCCAGTGTGGGAATGGGTTGTGAAACTCACCAGTTAATGTGTTAATGCCACCGTAGAGGTCTGGGATATATTTCCCCATGGAAACAGCATTACATGTGGGCATTAGCTCCTAAGGAAAAGCCGTGAGATGAAGGGCAAATACCACAGGCGGTAACTGCTATTGTTTGAGTAAGTGTTCCCTCAGTGGCTCCTAGGTTAAATGTTCTGTCCCAGATGATGGTACTATTGGAAGGTGATAGAGACTTTAAACAGCAGAGCCTGATAGGTCTTTGGTCATCGTAGGAATGACTGTGAAGGGGACTTTAGGGGCATTTCCCTTCCTGTCTCTTGCTTTGCTTCCTGGCTATGAGTTCACTGTGTTTGTTCCACCGTGAAAGGTAAACACTTTGAATTAATTCAGGATATTGAGTCAGCCACAACATGTCTAAACACACTCATAAAAGAGGACTTCTGGAATCACTTGAGAAAGGGGCAAGAATGATGGGACATTTAGTATAATATTGGATGTTGGTTGGTCAATGCGTGACTTCTATCAGATTAAGACAAAGATCATCTATTCCAATTTTCTGTAGGGCTTTTACCATGAATGGGTGTTGGACTTCGTCAAATGCTTTTCTGCATCTGTTCAGATAATCATGTGGATTTTATCCTTGGTTCTGTTGATATGGTGAATTACATTTCCTGACGTGCATAGGTTGAACCATCTCTGCATCCCTGGGATGAATCCTATTGTTCATAGTATACAATCTTGATGATTTGCTGCACTGTGTTTGCCAGTATCTTACTGAGAATTTTGTGTCTGGTAGGTTTCTAATTACATCTTCAATTTCATTGATTGATATTGGCTTATTTAGAATTTTTGTATCTTCTTGACTCAGCTTTGGTAGTTCATCGGTATCTAAGGATCTATCCATTTGTTTTGTGTTTTCTTCCCTCTTACTAGAATAGAGGTTATCAAAGTAAGTTTTGTTTTTTTTTTTTTTTTTTTTTTTTGCGGTACTGGGGATCGAACTCAGGACCCTGAGCTTGCTAGGCAAGCGCTTATTCCACTGAGCTATATCCCCAGCCCTCAAAGTAAGTATTAATGATAGTCTTGATGTCTACAGGATGTGTTGTTATTTCACCTTTTTCATCTCTAATTGCATGGATTTGAGTCTTCTTTTTGATAAAATTGGCTGAGTTTATTATTTTCATTCAATCTTTCAAAGAACCGACTCAGCTTCACTGACACTTTATATTGTTTCTTGGCCTCCTTTTCATTTAATTTCCGCTCACATCTGTATAATTTCTTCCCTCATACAACCTTTGGGGTTGACTTACTCTTCTAGAAGTCTGAGGTTCAGCATTAGGTTACTTACTTGAGCTCACTCTGTTTTTCTGATATGGGAATTCATCATTATACATTTCCCTCCTGGGACTGCATTCATTGCGTTCCATAAGTTCCAGAATCTTGTATAGGTGTCATCATATAACCATAGAAACAGTCTAATTTCTTCATTAATTTTATCTGTGACCCATTGGTTGTTCAGGAGAGTATTATTTAATTTCCATTATTTTATGGAGCTTTAATGGTTTCTTTGCCATTGATTTCCAACTTCCTTGCACTACAGTCTCATACATGCATGGGATAATTTCAGTTCTTTGTACTGTATCTGTCTTGGAGCCAATCCTGTGTGAAGGTGAGAAGAATATGTGCTCTGGTGTTATGGTGTGGAACACTCAGTAGACATCTACTAAGCCCAAATATCCAAAAGTTTGGCTCAGTTCTGATATTTCTTTGTTGATTTTTTGTCTAGTTGATTTATCTATTTGTGACAGTGGGGGTACTAAGGTCCTCCAATACAACGGCATTAGTACTTATTTAAGTTTTTGTGTTCATTAATATTTGTTTTGTATAGTTGAGTACACTGGTATTTGGTGTATAAATACTTATGAATGTTATCTCTTCCTCTTGAATTTTTCTAACTGCCTTTGTCTCTCTTTATCAGTCTTGGCTTGAAATCCATTTTCTCTGTGAGTAGAATAGCTACTCTTGCTTTTAACTAGGTCACTATGACATCGAATATTATTTTCCATATTTTGACTTTTGGTCTATAAATTTCTTTTTGAATTAGATGTGTTTTTGGTATGGAGATAATGTGAAGGTCTGCCACCATTTGGAGCAGTAGCTAGGCTTCCTTTTCTTTTGGCTTAGGGGTTGAGTCCCTGCATCACCGACCACTCTGAATCCAATCCCAAGGAACAATCCCCTAGGCGCCACCATTCTGGATCATGGTATTCTGGGGCTGTCTTCTCAAAGCAAAGTCTTTCACCTTTTCAACTTGAGGCTGCAAGCCCTATCGGTTCTTCTGACATCCTTTCACCACTTTTTCTGTTCTCTTTTTCTGAAGTACTTAGCTTTGTCTTGCTAGTCTTCACAGTAACCAATTTCTGTTCTGTTCCATCTTTGCAGAGCCCAACTTTACTGGAGTTTTATTTCTGGCCAAACTCACAACATTCTGAGTTTCTCTGTCGGGCTCTTTCTCTTGATTCTCAACATAAATCTGAGCTAAAAGCCCCCACAGTCACCATGCCACCACCTCAGCAATGGGCTGCCTTGAAATTTGTTCTGAAAGACTAGTCTACCACTTTCATCCTAGTGTCAGGCAAAGTCTCTGGACATGAGAAAACTGCAGCTAAACTTTCTGCCAAGATAAAAAACACTTGATCTGGAGTCCAACAACCGATGCAGTACTTCTTCCCAGCAGAAACCTCCCAAATCTGGTCTTTACTGGCAGGATTTCCATCAGCCTTCTGGTCTTCTGAAATCTGACTAGAATACCCCATCAAGTACACCTAAGGCATTCTAGCTGTGATTTTTCAGCTGGCATTTCCAAACCTTTCCACTTTTCCCAGAATCCATTCCCAAGGGTTCCTGAATGACATGGTGAGGTGTAGTCACTGCAATGACCCCACTTCTCTGGTACCAAATTCCATCTTAGTAACTTTTCTCTCATGGCTGAGACAAAATACCTGACACCTAAAGTTAAAGGGGAAAAGATTAATTTAGCTCACAGTATGTAAATGTTTCACTCTATAATCTGCTGGCTGCAAGGTAAGGTGGCATGACAGATAAGCATCACAGAGAAGAAAAAGTTCACGGCAGGTAGAAGGTAGCAAAGAAGCCAGGAACCTAAGTAGCTTCTTTCTGCCTCTTATATTCTATATAGGCTATCAAGTTTAGGGGGTTCCAATCAGTGCCAATCAATGAACTGATTAAGTAATCGCACACTCTTAATCCAAGCACACTCTAGATCCAGCCACCTCTGAAGAAGCCCCACCTATGACTGCATGAGGCTGTGGGGGACATCTAGACACGAGCCATAACACCTTGTCATGTTATTTTCCTTTTGTTGGTTCCCTTTCTTTCCCACTGTCACACTAAATGGTCAAAAACTGAAGCATTAGTCTAAAAGCAAGAGCAAGACACTATCTCTACTCTTATTCAATATAGTTCTGGAAACATTAGCCAGAGCAATTAGACAGGAAAAATAAATAAAAGGATTAAAAATAAGAAAGGAAGAAGTTAAATTGTCATTATTTGCAGGTGACATGATACACTACATAGAAGACCCCAAGAACTTCACCAAAAAATGTATGAACTTGATAATCAAATTGAATAGTGTAGCTGGATACAAAGTTAACACTCAAAAATCAATAGCATTCCTATACACAAATGACAAACTCACTGAGTGAAAAATTAGAGAAACCACACCTTTCACAATAGCATCCAAAAAAAAATGAAACACTTAGGAATCAATGTAGAGATGGAAGTAAAAGACCTCTACATTGAAAGTTGCAATATTCTGTAGAAGGAGATCAAAGACAATAGAAGAAAATGGAAAAATATCCCTGGTTCTTGAACAGGAAGAACCAATATAGTGAAAGTGGCCATACTTCCAAAATTATTCCAGGATTTAATGTGACCTTGGTCAAAATAACTGTAGCATACCTCAGAGAATTAGAGAAAACAATCCTAAAATTCATACGTCCAGAAGAGACCTAGAATAGCAAAAAACAATTCAGGGCAACAAAGGCAAGGCAGGGACATCACAATCCCTGACTTAAAATTACACTACAAAGCTACCATGACAAAAACAGCACAGGACTAGAAGAAAAAAAAGTAGACCCAAGGATCCATGAAACAGATTAGAAGATGCAGAAACAACTCCAAACACACTCAGTCTCCTGATCTTTGACAAAGGGGCCAAACACCCTCACTGGAAGAAGGATAACCTCTTTAATAAATGGTGCTGGAAAATCTTGCTTTCCACATGTCAAAGATTAAACCTAGACCCACTGTGATAGCACAGTGCACTACAGTGAAATTGAAATGGATCAAAGTAAACATTAAATATAAAATGGAAACCCTAAATCTGTTGAAAGGTAGACTTAGGTAAAACTCTTGAAGATATAGGAGCAAGCAAAGACTTCATGAGTAAAACCCCAGTAGTACATGAAATACCGCAAAGAACCAACAACCGGGATCTCATATTAAATAGCTTTTGCACAGCAAGAGAAACCACTAACAGAGTGAAGAGACAACCCACAGAGTCAGAAAAAAATTTTTCCAGTTGTTCCTGAAAGGACTAAACCTAGAAAATATAAAGAACTCGAAAAGACTGCCCAAATTGAGAGACCCAATCCAAAAACGGTCATCTGCAATGAATACACACTTATCAGATGAGGAAATTCAAATGGCAAATAAATTTTTGAAAAAATGTTCAACTACATTGGTCATCCAAGAAATACAAATTAAAACAACACTGAGATTTCATCTCACCCCAGTAGAAACAGCTATCATCAAGAAATCAACCAATAACAAATGCTGGTGGGGTTGTGGGGAGAAAGGAACCCTTCTCCACTGTTAGTGGGAGTGCAGACTGGTGCAACTACTTTGCAAATCTTTGTGGAGATTCCTCAAAAACTTAAAACAATGGGTTCCATTTGACACAGCTATTCCCTTTCTTCGTATCTTTCTGAAAGAATTAAAAGCATCTTACCACAGTAATATAGGCACACCCCTGTTTATAGCACTTGGTTCTTATAGCTAAACCTTGGAAACAATCCAAATACTCTTTAACTGATGGATAAAGATGTGGGTTTTTAAAAATTCAATGGAGTACTACTCTTCTATAAAGAAGGATATACTTCGCACATTTCTAGATAAATGAATGCACCTTGAGACCATCCTCTTACATGAAATAAATCAGACACACATGTTCAATTATTGCATATTTTCTCTGGTGTTAGAAACCAAAAGTGTAAATATGGACCAAAATGTATAATAGATATTGTGAAATACCAAGAAAATGTTCAGATGAGATGAGGAACTAGGAAGTGGGGAGGGGGAAAGGAAGGACAGGAAAAGGAAGAAATGGAATAGAACAAAATAATGGAAAGAAAGTTTTTGTAAATCAGGAGAAGAAGACGGGTTGAAGGGAGGGGAAGGAACCTGGAAAGAAGAAGGATGAGTATATATCACACACAGGTACAAATTCCCTACAGTGAACGTTATCTTTGTATATATATAAAATGTACCAAGAAATTTAGTTTCTTATAAAAGAATGATGAGATAAATGTGTGTAAAATGAAGAATGTATTTTCAGAGAAGTTAATGGTAATGTATCTTTTTCTGTGATAAATTCTTTTAACTTAAACATTAAACCGAATTTTCAGTCACACTCTCTATACCACCCTTGATGACATAAGCAAACATCTGTCATGACATGACATGAACAGATGATCAAAGTTGCCAAGTGCAGCGAGAACTTGTGCAGGGACCCAGCGTGGATGCAGCGGGCTCCCCAGCACACTTCCAGCAGACCTGGCGGGCCACCCGCATCTCCACAGCAGGCAGTACCGGGAGGGCAAAGAGCCGATGCTGGTATTCAATGGTTAATGAAACTGTAAGAAGTGCTGTGGATATTTAAAAATGCAAATCAACATTCTCACCTTTAAGACAGGCACAATTTAAGTTTGATAATGCAACATCTAGTGTGATAAGGACAAGGAAAAATGAATACCCTCCTACATTGTTCGCAGCACCACGAATTGGCACAAAGCTGCTAAGCTGAGAAATTCGGCAACATCTTCAGATATTAAGAGTGACAGTGGTGTCTGAGCAAGTAGTTCTGTAGGTAGGAATTGAGTGTCATGACATTATTTAGACACGTTTCCCAAAGTACATGTGTGGGACATTCTCTTCATCATGCATACATTCATTCCCCAATTTTTTACTCAGCACCTGCAGTGTTCAGAGTAATGTTTATCAACCTATAATCTTAAAAAAATTTAAAATACACCTTGAGGATTTAGCTCAGTTGCACAGCACCTGCCTGACAAGCATGAGGTCTCAAGTTCAATTCTCAGTACAAAATAAATAAACAAATAAAATGACTCTTAAACCAACTTAGAATAAACATGCCTCAAATTTTATTCAACTTATTAAGACTGCAGTAATATGATAAATGGACTCAAAACTTTGAGGACGGGAAATTTATATGATCTTTCAGGAAGAGAACTTTAGCAACATCAAACAGGTTGCCAAGATATATACGAAGTGCTAAGTGCTATAGAGGAATAAACTGTAACCTTTGAAGCTATCACTTCTGCTGGGCAGAAGTTATTTGCATCATTAGTGAACATAAATTCAGAAAGTCAACATGGATTTTTGTAGAGGCTGAGATCTTCGTTATAGCAAAGTAAAGCAGTGATATGTTCTCATTAAAAGACTAAATAATTCTGTGTGGGTTTGTTAAACGATGCCCTGACATTAAAAATACGCACCACATGCTTTTGAACACATTTCCAAGTTTATATAAGTTTCTAGTGTTATCTGTGTGTTTGGGACATAACAAGAATCAATGCAAACGAGACATCCCCTTTTCTGGAGCTGACAATGTTTATAATAGAAACCAAAAATTAAAAAGAGAAAAAGGGACTAAAACTGAGGGTTTCCAGTGTAGGGACTAGTTATCTAAGAGGTGGTACGTACAATCAATATGTAAAATAATTAACTGGGAGGCTGATAGTTCCAATACCTTCAGTTCTTATGTTAGAAAATCAAAACTGGGTTCAATGCATATAGTAAACATAAGCTTAACCAAACAGAAACTTTTTGCCAAATCCTCCATTCTTATGGAAAACAATGTTTTCTCTTTCTGCCCTTTAGTGTGCCTTGTGGTTTTCTTGCAGAAATTCTAGCATGTTCAATTAGGTAAGAAGAAATGAAGTAAATACCGAGCTGTGTTTAACAATTATTGCACTGCAAGTACCACAGGCATCAAACTCCTGTGGTGTCCTCCTATCTGTCACTGCTTTGCACTTTGGGTTATCTAAGTCTTCTCCTTGGGGTCTGTGTCGCACAGCTCATTCACCTTGAGCACAGTGTGCTTATAGGGGAGCCTCGCTGGTGTGCGGTCAGGTGAAAGAGAACACCCTACCATCTTCCAACTGAATCTCAGTTTGCTAGAGATCTTGTATCTCTGGCCTGTGACCTTCGTAAGTGTTTCAGGAGCGGTTTTATCTTTATTTTCCCTGCCCCTATTCCCTTCTCTGTCTGTTGAGTTCTTGGTTTCTTTCTTTGAATTCCTAACCTTTAGAGACTGTGTGTGTGTGTGTTTCATTTTAGGTGAGATATTAAGCCTGTTGGGAAGAATCCTTTTTTCTCCGTGTGAGATAAGGTTTTAGGGTTCATATCTTGCAAAGTCCTTTTACTTGAACAGGGCTTTGCTATGGCGATGGCTCTGTACATATTTGAAAGTTGTTAACCTTCCTCCTTTCTTGCCAGAATCACAACAGAATTTCGTTTTAGATTCTTGCTGACAATCAGGTGCAACTCTGGGAGGGAGAACTCAGGAAAGTGAAGGGACCCCTAATACTCCAGCCTCTAGGCGTTTCTGTCTCTTGGCGTAGCGCATGATCACCAGCGGCAATCTCTCAGATCACCATCTAACTTTTCCTACCAGTTTAGGGCTCTAACTGCTTCGCTCTAGGTACGCAGACCTCTGTGGCCCAGTGAGACAAAACTTAACAACCCTGCACTAAGGAGCGATGGGAGAAATGTTTTTCAGTTTGGTAGGTTTATAGGTGGCTTCCTGAGGAACCCTAATACGTCTCTCTACCAGTTAAGCGTTATTTCTTTTCATCCCCCAGATTTAGAGAAAGGGTGACTAAAAAGTGATTTGTAGGCTAATGCATCGCAATTTTTATTGAAGGCCACCAGGCCCATATTGAGGGTTACACTGTGAACTCAGTCCTTAGGTGATTCCATCTACGTGACATTCCTTCCTTTGAGCAAAATAAGTCATTTTCTTTCAGGACATTTTATTATTTACCAGTATTTTCACAAATGCCATGCCATCTCACTTTTACAGTAAACCTTTACGGTAAACGTTAGTAGTCCCAGTTTAGCTGGGATTTCAGGCAAAGTTCCAGCCTTAGTCTACAGAAGAGCTCTGCAAGTGGGTGGATTTTATACCCTACTCCACACCTGTGCTCCCATCACTGCTAGGCAGTAAGCTGCCCCTCGCAGGTGGAATAATGGGGAAGATGTTCTCACTGCCATTTGAAGACTCTAGCACAGAGCAAATTGCTTGGGGTCCGTGTTCTCCAGAGAGTTCTCCACAGGTGGCAAGGTTAGAACTAAAAGCACACCAAAGCCTAGGGCATGAGTGCCAATGGTGCAAGGGACTCCGAAGTATTTGCGTGGAATATTGAAAATATCTACCACGAAAAGTTTACGTGATTTTCCCAAGCAACTCTAAAATTAAATATGAGGCTTCAAACATCAGATATCACCACTGTGTTGAGCTTTCCATTGTCTAGAAATCTCACTTTTTCAGAATATTCCAGCTACTCCGCTCTGTAACTCCAGCATATCCGAAAAACTACTTGCCAGTCACTCTGTGCAGACCCTGTAACAACACTACGTCAAGTCACCTAGTAAATCCCAAAAGCTATAATAGCATGCTCTGTTAACTTGATTGCTAAAAAAATAATAGGTAACATACTTTGTCATGTCACCAGTGATGACTGTGGCTCCTTCAACATGACACAGCTGGGACAGAAGAGGAAAGACCAATGACTGCTGAGAGAATACTTGAATAGAATAGCTAGCATAAGATGAATTCCCAGGAAATGAAGCTTTATTAGCTCACATGCCTCCATATGGAACTACTTGTAGGGTCAAGAGCTTTCCAGAAAATCATACGAAACCCTGGGAAATGTCTGTTTTGGATGCAAGAAATCTCAAGGGATTTTATGGATTCAAATCTTTGTTATGGAAAAAGAAAGTCTGGGTTTGGCCTGGGAAGTTTGCATTCCGGGAGACATGCCAAACTCAAAGCTGATGTAATTTGCAATAACCCAGTTAATCAACCATAAAAATCAGTGTTTATCATTTTGGGGAGATAATCACACACTGTAATTTTAAATAGTAAGACATGGTCAGAAAACCGTGTGCCTCAGCTAGAGTACATATTTGTTTAAAAGACTACTAAATGTAAGAATCTCAGCCAAGTATTTTCCTTAGATGTAAATATCTAATATACTCATGTTTTCAGACACTATTTGCTCTTATACTTTGAAGATAAAATGACTTCAGAGAATTCTCTTAACAAGCTTGGCTTTACTGATTATAGAACTATTTTTTAAATGAAAGAGTCGACTTTCTCTGACAAAACTCAGAAACTCATTCATCACTTACACACAGTGGAAGCTGAATTTTTGTATAAACCAATCAAAACTTTGTAGCCAGAACACAAAAGGGGCTCATTCTTACTAGTATGTCTCTGTTTGAGATTATTTCCCTTACATAATCAGAATTTTGAGTTGCTTTTTTTTTTTTCTTTTAAGATGAAGTATCTAGGACCCTAATCTGGAATTTTAAAAAGTGCTCAATAAAACACCTTTGAGAGTTTGGCAGGAAACTAGAGTTAAATTAAGGAGAGAAGTAGACCAGAAATGTGAATATCAGGGCACATAGTGAAGGAAGTAAAGCTGAGCGTTAGGTTTTCTCTGTCCTTGACTCCCCATCTCTCTCCTGAAATATCTAATTCACTGAAGCTACTCGAGATCCTGCAGTGCGTCTGAGCCAGCATGGCCAGCAGGATGTCCTATACAGTTTAGAAAGCATAAATGTAAGTTCCTGAGCCTTTGGCTTCCAAAGTATGTTCTACATAGCTCTGGAGATTTCTGAGATGCTTGCTATCAAGGGATTACAAGGTCACAACTAGTTGCATAATGATGCTAGATGTTATTTGACTTTTTAACTCAGAGCTTCCCTAAGTACATCCTAGAAGTTTCCAAGGATACACACTGTGTTACATAACAACAGACAAAAATGCAAAAGCAGACAGGGTAATCTAGCTACCTTCTCTTATTAGGCATTAAAGAGATTTTCAAAACTTCCAAACAATGCCACTCTTCTTAGTATTTTTCTCTTTGAAATATAAATACTACTCATAGCAATTTTATTCACAATAACATAATGTGTTTATTATCACTTAATTAATACAAATATATCCGCAGTTTTTTTCCATTTTTACTTTACAATATAATAACTATTAATATAGTCGTATTACCTGATGATATTTTGGTCAATGACAGTACAAATATGGTATGTGGCACACAGCCTCAGTGTATAGTAGCCTGCATAACCTAAATCTATGTAAGTATATTCTAATGTTCACATAAAAATGTACTCTGTTAATAGTGCATTTCTCAGAAAATATTCTCATCATTAAAAGAGAGATGAGTATAGATAGATTATACATAAACTAGGGACCTCTGCCACCTTCAGTAAATTTTGAGTGATCCTAAAACCACAACGTTTGAATGGCTAACATAAAAGGATAAACCTTTTGATGAAAAACCAACATGTTTCATAAAATATGAACCACATTTTTAGATGCAATATGAATTATTGATAGGAGAAGTTGACTTGCAGGGCTCAATAATAAAGTAGAATCATGCATCTGGGAAGGGAGTAAGAATCCAAGGTAGTCTTATTTTGAAGATAACCCGTTTAATCTGTCAAGCCTTGAGCCTCTGCTGGGAAGGATAAGCATCCATCTGATGCAGAAAGGCTAATGGAGCGCCTCTTGTGAAACTGGACTGATATTTGGTAATACCTTCAGCACTGGGATAAGCAACAACGTGTCCTTTGTTTGGAATGGGTCAGTCAAAAAATGTGTCTACACTGACTTCATTGCTGTGTGGCAGAAAACTCTTTCTTGAGAATTCAGAACCACAAATGAATTCTCATGATATATGCAGCCAAGTTATATACTACCTGTGTAGTCTAAAAACTCTTATGTGGAGAATGTAATTTGGTCTTTGGGTATAGTACCTTTGGATAATTCTCTATTAAGAATGTTCAGAATGTAATACAACACTAATTACTAGAATGCATAAACAATCACCACAAAGATATAAAAACAACCACATAGAACTTGAATATATATATATATATATATATATATATATATATATATACACACTAACTCAAATTTAGCTCTGAAAATCATACATAGCATAAAAAAATATAGAATAAAAGTCCAACTACGGCTTTCCTGTAAGCTCTGTAGCCAGTCATGAATATTCTCACATTCTCCCATCTTTCTCTGGCTCCAGGGCAAGGAAGGTCGGTTGAAGTCACTTATCCACTGCCTGAGGCTGACCGGTGTGGAAAAGGGCCACAGGTGGACATATGACCAGGAGCCTTTGCCTATCACCTCCAGGGAGCAGAGCCCTGTGGTTACAGAGGGTAAATGTAGGTAAGAGAACAGATATTCCAAAGCTCTTCCTGAATGAGTAAGGAGAGAAATTTGCATTGTCTGCTCAGAAGATGCCAGGGCTTGTCTGAGAAAACAGATTGCCACTCGTGCCCCATTCATAGCTCACTGTGAAGTCGAAAGGAAAGTAATCGAAACAGGCCTCACAGACAAATCTGTAAGCAGAAGGCCACAGGTCCAAGAGGGAATGACTAAGGAGAAACTGGTGAAGTTTATCCCTCCCTTTAAATATATCAGTTCATCAGTAATGGGTCACATCATAAATAAGACTATGGGAATTAAGAGTGCTCAGTGGAATAATTAAACAACAGAACAGAAACAGCTGATGAGACATTTCATGAAATAGAAGACAGAACAAAAATACTACCCAGAAGTAGTACAAAAAGGGAAAAAATTCAAAAGTACCAAAGCTATGAAAGGATGTAAAGAATAAAGTGAAAATGTGTCTTGCACCCTAATGAGAGTTCCAGAAGAAAATAATACAAAGAACAAGAAAAAAGAGAATATTTGAAAAACAACTACGTGAACATTTTCAAAATTTACTGAAAAATTACTGAAAGATACCATTATTTTTACATTTTAGAAAGCCAAAAGCATACATAGGCACATCATCCTAAAATTAAAGAGTATTTAACAAACTAAAAACAATCAGAGGAACAGAAGTTAAACAACAAAAGATTTTTGTTGCAGTAGCAGAAAGGCAAATACAGCATCATTCCACTGACATAAGTCAACCTCCTGCAGGCAGAGAGTAGCATGCACTCCCCAGAGGCGGTGGTGAGAGCAAGCTGCTGTTCGAAAGGTGCAAAGTTCTAGTGAAGTGAGACAGACAGCTACCTGAGAATGGGCGCACAGTGTGGTGTCGGTAATATTGTACGTACTCCTAAACTATATTGAGAACACGAATCCCTGGTTAAGTATTCTTGCCACAATAAAGTTAAAATTAAAAAGTAAGCTGAACTGAAAGTTGCGGGTTTTTTGAAAGTTTTTTTTTTTATAGCTATCAAGGAAGTTGTAAAGAATTGAATACTATTATCATCAGTTTGGAGAACTTTTAAACTACAGTTTTATATTCAGCAGAAACTTTTTCAAGAGAAAAGGCAAAAATAGAGATACTTCCAAAACGATGATGCTCTCCAAGAAAATTGTGAAGAAGACTTTTCAAAGTATGCCTAGATTGAAGGATTGATATGCACAAAGGAAATGTAAATAAATGTACTGACATTAGGTGGAGAATCCAACACTAATTTGATTATAAAAAATAATATCAAATGTGGTGTCTAAAAACAAGCTTGAAGCCAGACACGACGGTGCGCCTCTGCAATCCCAGCTCTCAGGAGGCTGAGGCATGAAGATAGCCATGGGTTCTAGGCCAGCCTGCACCACATAAGCAAGTTCAAGTTCAGCCTGTGCTCCATAGTGAGACACTGTCTCAAAAAAAAAAACAAAACAAAAAAGAAAAAAAAAGCTTGAATTAGAATTTTAAACAAAAATGCATAGAATTTTAGAATTTTGGGGGAGGGAAGGGAACAAAAAATATTTATTCCTCCCCCAGCAATTACAAAATCTGCATACTAAAACTAGCTAGAATAACAAGTAAATAGTTAACATAAAGAATATAATTTTCAAACATATATTTTTAAAAATTAAACAAATATCTAAGTGAAAAGAAGGTAAATAAAAATAGGGAAAGGGGGAACATAAAGAAAATAATTATAAGAAAATAGAATGTATGTACTAGGAAAGAGAACTAAATGTATGAGAAATCACAGTAGAAATAATGATCAGACTATTGAACTAAAAGACAAAAATTGACAAAGTATATTATTTTTCAATTACATGCTGTTCACATGTTGTTCAGTGATTGAAGTGGACTGGCTAACTACCCCCATGTAGCCATGTCTAGCCCCTGTCTATTGTTCATAGATCATTTTCTGGCCAACAGTTTTTATAGTTTTAAATGATAGAATAGAAAAGAATATGTGACAAGAATCGTATGTGACAGGCAAAGGCTAAAATACTTAGTATCTGGCTCTTCACAGAAAAAGTTTGCTGACTCCTTCTCCAAAACATAAAATCACAATACTCACAGTAGAAAGAGAGTGGAGATATATGTATTTGTTTTAGAACAGACCGTGATTCTCCCTCAGAATCCAAATATGTGCTGACTAAATGCACTCCTTACAAAATCTCACCCTGCTGCTCAGCCTTTGGGCTAAGGTCAGGTGTAAATGGCGCGCTTGTCACCCTCTTTTGTAGTTAAGTATGGTCAAGAGAAGGAGAACTGAAGAGACGTGTACAGTTTCCTGGTCTTTAAAACAAATGTGTGCATCTCTCATTCTGTTACTGGCTTCTGGGCTGCTGGAACCCTAGACAAAGAACTGAAAAAAGCAAGCACAGATAGTGGCAAGGTCTTGCATTTATTAAAGATAGGAGAAAACCAGAAAGGTAAGAGAAAAAAATGTGTTCTGCAGAGTGAATTTGGTTTGAGTAAAAAGGGAGGAAAAATATACCCTGCAGTGTAAGGTGGGCTCCTGTTAGAGGTGTAATAGCCAGCACTTAATAGCAACTGTCCCTTTTTTTTTTTCCCACACTGACCTCACGTCCAGGTCACACTATCAAAAACCTGCTCTAGTTCTCTGGAGAAATCCATATGCAGGGCTTTGGAAACTGTTCAAACATGTGTACTGGGATCTTATGCTTCCTTTCCCAGCTAGTTTTGGCCACACTATCTATGGCAGATTACAACTGGTGGTCAGTTTGTAACCCCCAGCTGAACTGAATCAGCATGGTGCTGGGGGTGGGAGGCCCGCCTGAGAATTGTTGCCGGCAGCATAAGAGGCAGCACTGGAGAAGAAGAGAGGCTGGTGGGAGCTAAAAGAGGCTGTTGGTCCTCGTAGAGGAGCTTGTCATGCTGGCTTTCCTGATGAACCCAGCTGTTCTCATCATACAAGGAGCTCGGGACCTTGTTGTTGCTGAGAATGGCTACGGTTCGCTTTGGGGGAGCTCTGGTCCTCACATCCTGGCTCTGGAAAGGAAGATGGTGCCCTGCTCAGTCTCCTGGAGAAGCTTGTCATCTTGGCTTTCCTGACGGGAACGTGGCTGTCCTCATCAGCAGAGGAGCTCGGGACCTCACTGTTGCTGAGGATGGCTGTGGTACCTTTCAGGGGAGCTCTGGTTCTTATTTTGAGCATTGCTTCCTGGGTCCTGTGCAGATCCCTCAGCCTGCTGGCACAGATCCTTCCTCCTGCTGACACAGATTTTCTAGATTCCACCACTGACGTTTGGGCCTTCCCAGCACAGATCTGTGAAACAGGCCTGTATGAGACATTGTCACGGGCCCTAGGCCTCCAGCTGGACTCATGGGAGGCATTGTGATGGGCTCTAAATCTTTAGCTGAACTCATGCAGGACATTATCATGGGATTCAGGCCCTCAGCTGGATTCTTTGGTCTTTAGTGTGTGTACAGTTTTCCTGTACTCTCTTATATGTGTTTCTTTGGGTGACTCTTAGAAATAATCTTATAAAATATGTGTCCTATATTATATTGTTCCCCTTGCAAGCACCCCAAACCATGACGCTATCGTTCTGCCTCAACTCCACTTTTCTGCCTTATGGAAGAGAGAAGAAGAGTTAGAGGTGAGAGGAGAATCATCTTCATATGTGACCGAGGTTATGACTTGAAGGCTGGCGAGACGCTGAGACAGAAGTAGCCTGCAACACGGTCGAGGGCAGAAACAAGTACCTCACAAAGCCTGTACTGCTGCTGCCCCCAAGTCCACAGCACCATTACAGGCTACATAGAAATGGTCTTTCATCTAAGTCAGTGTTAGGCAGGAGTCTGTGTCACTGAAGTTAGACTATATCTTAATAAATCAAGCAAATACTAACTGAAAGAAAGTTATGTATGTAAAATAATATCAAACAAAACTATAGAGTAAGAAAGTTTTGGGGGCATAAAGATAAAAGGATCATTTTACTAGAAGCTGTACTAATTCCAATATAGTATGTACCTCTCTCTTCTGTAGTATATTCACAGAACTATAAGAAATTGACAACCCCACCACCCTAGTGGAACATTTAGCCCTTCTTTTAGTAACTGATTTATAAAACAGAAATTAAAATTAACAATAAAAGATTTAGAAAGAAAACAATATATTTAATCTAGTGAGTATATAGAGAATATTACCCAGCCATTAAAGAACTTATATTCTCTTAAAACACAAATTGAATAATTTTGGAAAATAGACCCTATTATAAGCTACAAAACTAGTTTTAACAAATTTCAGAGGACGAAAGTATATAGAAAGTTCTCAGACTGTGATGCAAATTAGTTCCATCAATAACGAGCTAAAGCAAGAGAGAAAAACATGCTTACAAATCATACAAAATTCTAAACAACTCAGATCAAACAAGGAAGAATAACACAAATTATAAAATATCTAGAAATGATCAATAACTAAAATGCAGCCACAAAACAAACATATAGCAAAAAAAGGGTTTAGTGACAGATCCAAGGCCTCACTGAAAAATAGTTTCACTAATAAGATAAAGCACAACTTTACTCAGATATAAAACTGTAGATGTATCAAGGATTTTACTCAATTCAATAATCAGTGAAGGAACCCAGCAAATGTTATTGTTTAAAAGAGCCCAAAAATGCAATGAAGGGTTATACAAATGAGAGTAAAACTGATCTTTCCGTGGGGGCAGAGAAAGGAAATCAGTTCAGCCTCTGGACTGTGTCTATTAACAAAAGCTATTTTGCATGGCTATCAGTTGACCACGACTTGCAGAACTGCAGAATACCTCCAGGCAAAGAAAAGATAGAATCAGAGAGTGCACAAGGGTGTGCTGTATGTAGGTAATGCAGTTTTCCACTGAAGCACCAGGTTTTCCATATAGTCCTCCTGATAGTGTATTGCACTATTTTACAGCTCATCTGTAAATCTAAACTTGCCTCAAATTCAATCACAGAAGGATTATTCATTATCACAAAATAAGACCATTCTTGGCTTGGTCAAATTACATACAGAGTTGCAGCAAGGGTGTTAATTTATCATATAAACAACTTTGAGCTTATTTTGATATGGTCCACTAAGCTTACAATTTAGCAATTTAGGAGAAAAAGTTCCAGAGAAATAAGAGCTAAAGAGATAAAAGATAACATACATATAGTTGAGAGGAAAAGGTCAGAACTAAAAAGCATATAGTTATATTATTTCTCAGAGAACAATCCCAAATGAAAAAAATGTAGAAAGAATGAGAGAACAAGAAGAATCATCATTATAAGGACATCATGATAGCTGTTCCAGACAAAATGCTCTGATGAAAAATAAAATTAAGTGGTAAAAGTTTAAGCAGAAACAGGATGTTTTCATAGCTCTAAATATCTCCCCAAATTATACACAGTAACTATGAAAGCAAAACTAGTAAGTTAATAGTGGAGAACCCTGAAAGTCATCATCTCAGTTAGGTGACCAAAGTTAAAATCACCGGTAATATATGTGCCAACATCTATACCCCTGATGTGACCAACTGAAAGGCTGTACCACTTTGGTGGTAACTGTTTTCGTAAGGAATACTCTCTGTCTAATTAGAGAACCCATCAGAGAAATCTTAATTAGAGGCAAATCACAAAATAATAGGTAAGGTTTATTTTAAAATCTGAAAGTTAATAAAGCTAAGGCTAGACTAAAATAGCAAAGCAGAAGATACTAAAAGACATGAACAGTTGAATACAGGTATTCATGTCTTTTAATATCATCTGATTTGCTACCTTAGTAGGATCCAGGTTCAAAAATAGGATCTTAGTGAAAAAGGCAAAATATAAGTACGTTCTGTTCCTTAACTGATAGTGTTGTACCATGGATGGATTTTTAGCTTTGATAAAAGTTTCATGGTTATACGAGGTTAAACATAAGGGGAAGTTGGGTGAAAGATATTCAGAAACTTTGTACTATCGTCACAGCTCTTCTGCGAGTCTAAAGTTGTCTCAAATTCAATAATAAAAGCAAAGTAGAATCAACAAAGTTCAAATGAGTTGTTGAAAGCAAGTTATGAAATAAACATATTCTTGACAAACAATAGCGAAAGCAGAAAAACATATAATTATAATCCAGAAGGTCTGAGGTGCACTACAGGTGTATTAACAGATTTTCAAAGGCCACTAAGTATTTTGGGAAGCAACAGAGGATCTGGTGTTTGGAACTCCAATTTTGTGCTTTGTCCCAGTATCTCTAAGCACTTAAATAACTGTCCATTTCTCTTTGGCCCCTCCCTCCAAAGTCTTGCTAAGTGAGCAGCCACACTGACCCCAGCTTGTTAGATGAGCAGCCATGACTTGTAGACTATCCTTTTCACACCCTGCCCTTAACCAGATGAGGTAATGCGGGTGGCAGTGAGAGGAGCTTTGGGAATCTGAAAAAGTTCAGACCAAAGTTTGAGTCCAAACTTGAGGCCACAAGAAAGCACCCCTGGACCAGTGATAGTGACATTGTGCTAGGTTCTAGAAAAGTATATGAAATCAGAACAAAACATATCTAACCCTTACTTTGGCTCTACTCAAGCAGGAATTCTAGATCACAAGATAAAATGGACCTAACGTTGTCCAGTAATATACTGTACTTATTCCATACTTTCCAAACAAAAACCCTGAAAAAGAGTAGCTTTAGCCTGATGACGACACACAGCATCACAGCGGCTGCAGGAATCCTGGGACTCTGGAAAGGCGAAGCAGGAAGACGGCAAGTTTGAGCCCCGCTTGCATAAGTTGGCAGCTTAGGGAGACCTTGTCTTAAAAAGTCAAATAAAAAGGGTTGAGGACATAGCTCCATACAAAGGCCCAGTGTTCAGCCCCCTGTGCTGCAGTATAGCGGAAAAATTTTAAAAACAAAGAAACAGAAAAGTAGCTCTCTCTCCCTATTACAGAAATTCTTCTACTCGCCCAGCTTGAGTAAGCTGCTCACAGTCATAAGGCTCCTAAGAAGCAAACATAGTTTGAAGCTAGGATTATTTTTAATACTTAAATCATTCTAAGTCCAGTGTAGTCAAGGGCCAGCCAGTAGGACGCCTTCATTTACAATGCACGGCCAGGCTTTTGTTTATGTTGCCACAGCTGGCTCCACATTCTCTATTTTTCGACCGTGAAGCTTCTCCTTTAAAGAAAAAGCCTAATCTTCCCACAGAAACCCGTTCTTACAAAAAGAGTTTTCATAAACCCTATCTTGACTGGCTCCCCCTCGGGGTGTAAAGCAGGGCTCTCCAGATCCGGTTAAAAGTCCCCCCGCACAGTGTTACTGTACTCTCGGCAGCAGCTCCTTCGTTTCAAAGTGGTGGTGTACCTTCAATTCATGTGGCAGAGCAAGGCATTCTAGTCTGAGCCTTACTGATGAATTACGTCCCCAGTGGACTTTTTCAATATAATATTGAATTGGATTTAATCTTCGAACTCCTTCAGCTAGCTTATTTCCTTATACCAGGTACTGAACTGAACCCCTCTCTATCTCCCTTGATTCTTTTCGGATGAGAATAACCCATCTAATCAGTTCTACATCATTTTGGGATTTGAATAAAACCTTTAAAGCCTGTGTGAATTAGCACAGTAATAAATATCTGAAATGTAAGTAAAAGAAGAAAAGAAAGAAACAGCTGCTGGCATCAAGTGAAAACAGAAAGCGCAAGCAGACAGGATTTTTAGGAGTTTGTCATACGTTAAGCTTGTCTGATAGGAAGGTAGACTCTCCCTCATATACGATTTCCCCTAAGATCTTTTTCGTTTTGGTACTGGGAATCAGAGTCAGGACCTTACACTCACCAGGCAGGCCCCTGTGCTGCTGAGCTGTACCTTTGGCCCCTTCCTAGGATCTTATCACATGGTGATGCAGCATCTCTCCAGAACTACTGCCAATGAATATGACCATTGCTCTGATATATATCGCTCAAAAATGGGTGTAATCGTGCACGGTAACTTTTTATTTGGATGTGTACTTGTGATCCCAAACTCACTTTCTTGGCTTATCTCTGTCTGCCTTGGCCTGACCACTCCTGTCCTGAACTTGGAGTCACCTCCAATTTTATACCTGCCTTTAAGATGAAGTATGGCACTGAGAAAATGCTTTAAAGTGAGAGCAACACAAGTTCAAATCCTGCCCTTATCCTTTATTGGTTGTACACCAGTGATCAAATTATTTTAACCAATTATAGCCTCAATGTACTCAGCTGCAGTATCAGAATAAAATATTTGGCTTCACAGTGGCATTATCCAGGATGCAGTGAGATAAGGTAAAAGATTATCAAACACGTGACCAGATGCATATTAAGAATTCCACTCATGTAATCTCTGTGTTGGTCAAGTAGGGTTGCTGTAACAAAATACCATAAACTGAATGGCTCAAGCAACACAAATGTTCTTCCTCCAGCTTTTTCACAGGCTGGGTGGCTGAGAATAGAGAATCAGTACTGTCCGGTTCTGGCACAGGCTCTTTCACTGGCTTTACACAGCCCCTGTTGACTGCGTCTTCACATGGAAGAGGAAGGGGTTGGAGCGGATGTGGAAGAAGGAGAGGAAGACAGGGAGTGTTCTGTCTGTTTACATGGACACTAATCCCATCGCGACCACCTTCATGACCTTGCCCAAGTCTTACCTACGAGGGCCCCTACGGCTTAATACCTTCACATTGAGGGTTAAGCCTTCGATATAACAATCTGGAGGGGAATGAATGAGATTGTAACAGGTTCTGATTGTGAAAAACAGAAGGCAAGCTCTTAAAAAATGTGCCTGCTTTGTTGCCCAAGCCATAGAGTAAGTCAGTCAGTCCAAAGCTCTGCCAATAAGCTGCAGCAAAACAGAACAACCTATTTCAAAGAAGTTTCAAAAGAAATAGAAGAAAATATTTTCACTTATACACACTTTGCAAAGAAGGCCAAGCAGGCCAAGCGGAGAAATGGCGGCATCATCCACCAGAGTTCCCACCAGAGATCTGGAGTGGTGAGCAGCCAGCAGGGAAGGGCTGAGGGCTGGGCCCTGAAAGACCGAAAGTCCTGCCCTTTCCTAGCTCCCAGGGAGCCAGAATGCCCACTTTCACAGTATTTTTAATTTTAACTTTGATGGAAATCTATTTTCTAGAGCCTAGTATATGATTTATTAAAGGTTAATAATATTTAATAGTTGTGAACTAAAATGCATGCATGTATTTAATAAAGACTGTAAATTAGAATTCTGCTAAAAAAGTAGCACCCCAATTTAACACATTGTGAGCTTTATACCATGTGCAATCATTGAGTTAAAATTCCTGAACTTTTTAAGAAAATCACTCTGAATTAGGAGCATAATCTCAATCTCGTGTGTAAATAATATTTCTTTGATATAATAGCTAAACATAGCAAGGCTTAAAGAACAGTAATTATCGCTTATTTAATTCTCCATAAGTCAATCACTGGGAATACCATAGATTCTTCCTCTAAAGCTCCTCCTCTGCATTTCTGCCACAACCCCCATCATGGCATCACTCCACAGCCAGAGGGGTCAGTACTTTCCCACCAACTTCAGTCTCCCCGACTTCCTGCTGATCAGGCCCACAGCTAAGTCAAACATCCTGAACCGTTCGTTGCCTCTAGTTTTCCTAAAATACATGAATGTAAGTACCCTCTGTGCCCGATCCATAGACCACCTTTCATTATCTGCCTTTCCTACCAGCCTTCCTTAACTCCCAGTTTGCCAATACACATCCTCCACTCTCAGCAAGCCAGGCTCTTCACAGAAGCACACAGGCTATGGGGTATTCAGGAGCGGTGCCCTGAGCTGGGGAGCTCTGCCTGTCAGTAAGATCTACATCAATTGCTTCCCATTCCAAAAATTCTTTCCAAACCACTGCAGTGTTCATTAATTTCCCCTCTACCAAACCTCAGAGAACTTAAGAAATGGACCACCCAGCACAACACTTTATGCATTGTCTCACAAAGTTCTTTGACCAATACATGTGTACTTCTTGCATACTGTTTTATTTCCCATCAAGTAGGCAATTTCCCCCAAAATAAAAGCTACATTTCTTTCATCGCTTAAATTTTAAAATAATGGTGGGCATGTAATAATAAGTCATCACATAGTATACAACTATTACTGTCAGGCAAAATATTCAGCACTTTAGCAGAATCATTCAGTTCAATACATATGGGAATCCAATATGGTAGATATTTATTAGTCTTCATTTCATAGATAAATATTCAGGCAAGGAAAACAAAAGTAATTGTTCAAGATCAGAGAGTTAGTACACAAAAAATCCAAGAGTTGATTTAAGGAGTGTTTGACTGAGTTTTGAGTATAGAATATTCACTATAAATTTTAGTTATTGACAGCTCTTTAATACCAACTGGCTATAATAAAATTTCACTGACTTCCACATCACTGAACCAAGAGCAAAAACTCAAATCTCAGTCTTTGTAAGTTGAGTGACTATAGGCAAATGTCACAAAATTAGCTTAATAGCTCTTAATACTTCCATGGACAATAAAGCACCAGGGCACTGAGAATCTTTTCAATATATTTTCAAGAATTTGTGTTCTACATATTTTCCACTTGGGGAAATAAATGAGCCGCAGCAGCTACTTTACAGTGAGACAGTCAGTCACAATCACTTGTGCTTGGCAGGCGCTCAAGGCAGTCAGAGCAGGAAAATTTCACAGTGGAAAAGTGAAGACGTGATTCCCTGACTGGAGGCTGTCGGCCTGATGTAGCTGGAGACGTGCTACTGGAAGCCAAATACCTTCTGCGATCTGTTTATGGGGCATATTTGAATTTCCCTGGGTAGTTCTGGGTTATGAAGGGGCTGGCAGTGACAAAAAATAGGATAGCTGTCAGTTATTGACCAGATGATTTTCATCCTATTGCTGCAGAGTTTGTGGATTGTCTTCTATTGTGGACCAAGGCTTTGCAATCAGCAGTTGTCTATTGCTACATGGAATCTCCTTTACTTGTTTTCCTAGCTTGCATTTGTTTGTATTTGGAATATTGCTTCTTTTTTATTTGTAAAGATATTCAAGTGAATATATATCCAAAACTGTGTTTAGTGTGTTAATTAATAGATTTATTTGTTAAGAAACACAATTTTCTATAGTCTTAATTTTTTTCTGGTCATTCGTCTTTTCTTTTTTTATATTTTAAAGAGAAAAGAGCAAAAACAAATACAAAAACAAAACCACACAAAAACAATAAAAATGATACAGAACTTCCTATCATCATTTTATGGAAATTCTATATAGTCTTTTGATGTTTTACAAAATAAGCTTCCCTTCAAAAGAGTGTGAAAAAACGATTACATTAGAAGAAGACTATAAATGTTGTTTGTCCTCCATAAAATATTCAGTGAGACTCCGGTGTTATTAAAGAATGTGTCTTGGTTACTTTTCTCTCATTGCTGCAACAAAATACCCGACACCCAGAACTAAGGAAGGGAAGGTTTATTTAGCTCACAGTCTGTGGAGGTTTCAGTCCACGCTCAGCTGGCTCCAAGGTGGAGTGGCGGATAGCAGAAGCAACAGCTCATGGTGGCGGAAAACAGCAAAAGCAGCAAGCGCAAAAGGGAGGAGCAGCAAGGGCAGCCTCTCTCCCTCCCTTATGCTGTGTGCAGGGCCCCGGCCCCAGGGCGGGCGCAGCACTCACACCCGTAATCCCAGCACTGGACCATGGATCAACCACAAACTCTAGAAGCCGGACCCACTACTGCATGAGGCTTTATGGGGATGTGTAGACACAGACCCTGACAGAATGCTAGCTCCTCAACCACAGATTATGAATAAGTGCACTGCCCCAGTTTTAATTCATCCTACGATAAACCACCTCCCAAACCTACACTTGAATGATCTTACATCCATGAAAGTCTTAACGTGGTAAAGTTGTTTGGGATGTTTATTTTGTCAAGGTTCCACCTTTACAAACCCTAACTAACTGGTTTCAGATAATATCCAAAATACATAAGGCAGACCATAAAGTCAATTTTTGTTAACTCTGTAACTAATTCATTTTAAATTTTTCCAAGATTTGTCAAATCTAGGTATTTAGGATCTTTAATCTCTGAAATACTTAATTTTTGGATGTTCAATTTACCTAACTCAATTTCTCCTCTCTACTATAAATTAAATGTACTAGAATTCTCTTTGTGCTGCTCATATTAAGTTGGAAATTAGAATTGGTCTTACTTAAAGTTCTATGCCTAGGTCCAAGATAATAAAATACTCTATTATTGAGAACAGTGCCTGTTATCACTTACCTGGAAGAGGTAATTCAGCTTATTCTCATAAAAAGATAAGCCATTTTCTCAGGAAAATAGCAAAACAAAAGTCTCTTTAAAACATATTACAGTTCTTCAAAATGGAATAAAAACACAACACTCTTTTGAGCTTCTGAGAAAACCAAAGGAAACCAAAGATAACCTGGATTTCCAGAGGAATATAGTCAAGAGTCTGTCCTAAGCAGAGCACTGAAGTCACAAGCCCAGGCAGTGACCAGAGAAGAGCAGATGGAAAATACCGGAATAAGCAACGTTATGGCGGCGCAGAGGGCACGCTCTAGTGGCTAAGGCTTCCATGAGGCCGATCCTCACCCAGTTCCTGAATTGGCCAAATCTTTTAGGGTCATAAATACACTGCTGATTATTTCAAATATATTCTACACATCATAGATGGTTGTCTAACTCACCTACGCATGTATACTTCACTTGACTTTTTAACTTTCAAGCTCTAAATTCTGCCCTATTTAAAAACCAAAACCAAACTATCGGCCTAATATAGGCTCCAAACTTTAGTGATATAAGGAAAATGTGTTCAGAATTAAGCATTTCATCGGTCCAGCTACCAATCAGAATTGTGTCTTAGGAATTAATTTGGCAGACCCTTTCCCAAAAACACCAGAACAATTTTTCCTTTCATTCCTTCTGCCATAAAAATAAATTCCTATATGTGTGGTGCTTTAATCAAGAATAAATTAAGCAACACTAGCATTTATGTACCCATACACAGTCTCACAAGAACTTCAACTTCCTCGCCGAGCTGAAGGAGAGAGTAGCATGGTTTCAAGTATACTTTGAAATGCTGTCTGTGTGCTACTGCTAGTTATTACTATCAACTAAGTCAGCCCCAAGAGAGACAGAAAAGACTTTGTGACTCGCAGCTGCCCTTTCTAGAGAGGAAGAAATGACTTCTCACGTCAGTTTCATTGTAATCATGTCTTACGTTTTGTCTTCCCAACACTAAACTGAAAACCCCTCCAGGGCAGGGGCTGAATTCCCTGCAGGGACCTAAATGAGAGACTGTCTGGGGGGGGGGGGGGCACCTGCAGTACTTTCTTCCTACTGGCAAAGTCAAACCTTGAACTTGAAAGCATTTAGAGGTTTGGCTTTGTGGAAGCTATAGTGAATTACTTCAGACTGGTGACTGTTTCATTTGCTTTACTTCTAGATCCAAGCAAGCTGTTCCAGCAATCTCCTTGAGAAATCTGCTTATGTTACTACTGAGCACAGAGCACTTATTGTGTGATTGTTAAATAACACGAAGTCTGATGCTTCCAGCTTAGGAGCACTTGGGGAATAAGATCAGCACCCTCGACAGCTGCAGTTGGGCTGAGCTTTGATGATAAACTGCAGTAGAATGAACCTGCCTCTAGGGTAGGACATGCAGCCCCATCTGTTTAAGGCTGATTATGAGTAACTAATAACAAGTAACCAGGCCAAAGTTATGCTCTGCTAACGAGATGGTTTGGAACAGCAAATACCAATTTTGTTTTAGTGTTAGAGATAAATGGTATCTACTTGAATGTTTGGTCTGGTAGGAGGCAGTGTATATTTTTTGAATTATAGTAATCCATTTTTATTTCATTAGTGGCAAGAAAAAGGAAAGCTCAGAAACAAAGAGGGATTTGTTACGGCACAGATATTTGATATAATACACAAATAATTTCCGAGCAATATTAAACCTTTTTTCTTTAACTTCAGCATAGTTACTCCAGTGATCCAGGCAATGTAGTTAAGGAATAGAAAAGAGAAGCTGAAAAGAAAGCAGAGAAGATGGAAGGACAGAAACAAGGAAGGAAGGGAGATAGGAAAGAAAGGAGAAGAGGGGGAAGGAAAAACTAAAATAGTTTTCTTACTTCTCCAGTTTACCTGCTAGTTTTGTCCCCCCCCAGTACTATGCCTGGGTTACTAAAAGTGCGGAATGAAAACCCACCTGAATTAGATGTGCGTATTCCTTCACTGCAACCTGGATGTGAAAAACTGATAAAGACTAATTCTGACACAGAAATAGAAACAGAATCAGGAATCACAGTCTTCTGGTGTCTAGTTCAATTTTATCAGCCTCACAAACCAAAAAGGAAAAACCTAAAATCAACCGAACCAGTCATTGAAGGACATGTCTTAAAGATACACAAATAAATTTAAACTTCCTGCACAGCATTTTAACAGTAATAATTTTTTCACCCTGAAATCTCCAGACTCTTGGGCGACGAGCTACACTCTGTGCTGTTGGTCTACTCATCGTTGTTTTAGTGAAGGGAAAGTATTTCCTCAGCTACTCTGCATATGGCTTTCCACGATGCCCACATGTGTGCTTAGTACTCCGGTGCTGATAACTAATTTAAGAACCACTTTGAAGCTTTGACTTTAGATCATCAGTGCAATGATTCCACAGTGTTAGTTCTACTTGGTAATAAAAAGTTCTTTCTTAGAAGTTCTCAGAATTGCAATGGCGTGAGCACTGAACTATTTCTAACACAAGTTCCAGTTCATGGGCACCTGTGTTGTAATATACATTTCTTATAAGTACTCACGCTGAAAAATGTTCGGGATTCTCATAGAATTATAATTTTATTTATCTTTTATCACCAATCTTTACAGATGAGAAGTCAGGAACTTGATGTTAATTTTCTTTCAAATACTTCGTTTTGCATGTGAATTTAGGTCCCTAAAAAGAACACAGATTTTGAAAAAGAAAATCAGTGAATAAGACATCTGAGATGCTGTGAGTGAAGGAAAATGTTTAGGTAAAACTTTCCACAAATTAAAGATTGAATATGACACAATCTATCATACATAGAGAAGGACAAGATTATAAGGACCTGCCCCTCAGACCCAGTTTCCTGACCAAGGAGAGATAGAAGAAAAATATATTCAGTTCATTAACAGCAACACGCCCATACACACCTCCCAGATAGCTCTGAGAACACAGAAACTTTTTGTTTGCTTCTTAAATTGTATACATTTAGACAAGTGAATCTAAGAGCAAAAAATAAATTTGGCTGTTGATGCAGGTACAAGTCCCTAGACTAATGGAATCTGTCCATTGTGAAAACTATGGAAGGTGCTTCATGTTCTTTCAAAGTTCTAACATTGTCACTGGGTGATCGTAATGGAATCAAAATTAGGACTGATCGCGTGACCTAGCTCAGTGAGAAAGCATGTTTTGTTATTAATCGCTTGCTTAAAGCTAGATTTGAAGTTGGAATTTGTGAGCTTTCTTCCAGATTTGAAGAATCTAAGAGATTTATCTACATATGGTGCTGAGCAATTCTCCAGCTGCTGGTTTGGATGTGATTTGTTCCTCAAGCCTTCATCTGTCAGAGCCTTGGCGTCCAGGGCAGGTCTGAGAGGCTGGGGGAACTTCAAGAGGTGGGGCTGATGAGTTTGTCCAGCTGGAAGAACTGCCGTGAGAAGATCAAAGCCGTTCTTATGGGAACCAGTTAGTTCTGCTGAGAGTGAGCTGTAAAGAGGAGGCCCCACTGCTGTGTCACTGTCTGGCTTCCTGACTGCCAAAGTGAGCTCTCCCTCCAGCTTGGGCCAGGAGGCCTTCACCAGAGGTGTGATGCAGGCATCTAGCCCTCGAAGTATGAGCTAAATAAACATCTGTTCTCTAACATAGCCTGACTGGGTGATTTCGTCACCTTCTTGCCTCATATTGGTCAGAGAACCCTTCCCCCATGAAGTCCTTGCTGAAACACCCCTTCTTCGAGTAAGCCTTCCCTGAGGTGCTTGAAATGCTCCAGGGGTTCTAAAGGTTTCCTGTTCCTGCTTTTACCTGGACTTCATAGCATTGACCCCAGAAACCTTGTCCTTACCAAAAAAGAAGACTATTCTTTCCTGAATTTCCACGAACTTTAATAAATTAAAAATTACACTAGCTGTCTCGGATACCTGCTTCCTCGTGGCAGCACCGGTCCAGTGCCATATCTGTGGGAACTTACTTTTCACATCCCTAAAGTGGATAGTATTTTTATTCCCCCTTTAAACAAAGAAATAAATTATAAGGTTGAATGAGTTGCTCCGGGTCACACAGCTGGGATGTGCTGAAAAGCACCTGACCACTTTCACACATTCGCACACCAGTCAGTCAAGTTTCTCAGCATGCCTACATTTCACATGAGTACACAACTAAACTAGCACGAAAAGCTTACTAAAGTTCCCTCGCCCTTAACAATTTATTCTTTTAGAAGGGAGTGTGTGTTTGTGTGTGTGTGTGCGTTTTAAATTTATACCTATTTAGCCACGGCCTTCACACTAAGCTACACCCCCAGCCCTTTCTCTTTTTTATTTTGAGACAGGGTCTCCCTAAATTGCACAGTCTAGGTTCAAACTTGTAATCCTCCTGACTCAGCCTCCCGGAGTTCTGGGATTATAGGCATTCACCACCACAATCAGCACGAATTAGCTCTTTTTACTTGCACAATAGCAAAAGAGTTCTTTCTGTGCTTTTTGTTACTAGCTGTTGTTTCCCTTTGCTTGTTTGATTCCACTGGTACTGGGGGTCAGATTTAGGGGTGCTCCAACACGGAGGTGTATTCCCGGTACTTTATTTTTTATTTTGAAATGTGGTCTTGCTAAATGCTCAAGCAGGACTCACACTTACGATCCTCCTGCTTCAGCCCCCCTCAGCAGTAGGATATTACTAGTTTTCCGTCATAACTAAAGCAAATCAGCATAAACTCAGATAACATGACACAAATGTTCTGCCATAGAATTTGCAGTTCAAAAGTCTAAGTGCATTTCCCCCTTGCTCCACTTCCTCACAAGGCTGAAAGCAAGGTGTCAGCAGGGCTGCCCTTACGTTTTGGAGGTTCTAGGGGTGAACTGGCCTCTGGGCTCATGTCGGCTGCTTTAGTGCCTGGAAGCTGTGAACTGGGCCTGGGTCCTGCTGAGGGTGGGCGGCGGCTCAGCAGCCGGCCGCCTTCCCTGTGCCTCCCTGGCTCCCAGCGCCCTTGCTGCATCTTTAAACCAACAGCAGCAGCAGCTCCTCCCACTTGGAAACGCCGGAGCTCAGCACTGCAGCCGCTGCCTTCCTCCTATCATTTAAGTGCTCCCAGAATGACTCCGGACCCACCCAGGTAATCCAGCAATCTCCTTTTGTTAAGGTCTGCTGGTCAGCATCTGACGTCCCCTCAGAGCAGCGTCTAGATTAGCTTTTGATTGAATAATCTGAGGACAAGAATCCTGGGAGACGTTTGAGGAATTCTGCCAACCACATGTGTGAACTCTCAAAACATAAACAGGAAGATGGTTTCTTAGCCAGACGTCCAGAAGTTTTGCGTTATAATTTTGTTATTCCACATTCTGTATTTTCCATATGTCACCTATTAAGAAAACATCTGAAACTAGGAACTGAGAGAGTTAACAATTCTGATAAAAATGTACTTTAACCAGTAAGTACATTATTTTATATCACATGGCTTTGTAAATATACTAAATGTATTGGATGATCAGAAATATACATGAATAATATTCATTAAATTAGATATGATGCTAAATTGCACATGCTTGTATTGAATTATTTTCAGAGAACTATGTGCATCTGACAATTACAGGAATATCATGCCCTTTAATGATGTATCTTAAAAATGAATGTGAGAATTTATGAAAATACCATACATTTCTTTTGCTGGCTTTTTTCTTGTAATCATCAATAAAGCTGTATAAAAAAGTAATTTTATCATGATTGAAATTTATATCAGGCATCATTGCATACAAACATGAATAGTATAATAAGCAGGTTAAGATTTTTAGAAATGAGCTAAATTAACTAAAATTTACATCAATCAGCATTATACACCGCTAAAGAATAGTTCCAAGATTTAAGAATCTCATGTATTCTGAAGAAATCATGTGTCTCTACAATCGTTCTTTGACAATGTAAAAGACAAAGTTTTGTTCAGTTTATGCCACTGGATGAGTTAATGAATAAGATTTAGTGGTAGTAAGGAGTTCTCTGATTTGCTTTATGAACCACTTAACGAAATGATCTGAGAATTAACCTTTGTTTTTCATGCATGAAAGGCTATGATTAGATGTGTGAAATTCTTTCCAGCTTCCTATTCCACAATCATGATTTACAGAAGTTTCAGTCTGTGTTCACAACATTTCATTCAAGATACATGTTCATACATAGCAACATTTACATAGAATTTTTCTAAGGAAAATTTTAAACCAATTAAACAAGATTTTAATAAGGTTTTATCAGGATCACGAGAGACGTAATGTGCTTTCAATAAGAGCATGTGAGCAAAATGCTGTCAGTTTTCCAGAAACTGGTCAGTAGCCCTGAGTGAGAGGACAGAAGCCGTGTGCAGGAAGGGTTCTGGAAGCAGCGCTGGACATTCTCTGAAGAAGTGGCCCGAGGTGAAGCACTTTGCTTTTCTGCCCAAAGCAAAGCCAAAGCGGAAGACCGGGATCCACTTTCCTGTTCTGTGTGAGGTTTAGGGAAGGCAGGGGCATTTCATCTAGGTGATCCATCTCCCGGTGCTGGGGAATGAGGCTGTTCTTAGTGGCTGTGGTCTTATGGAAGCGGGATGCAACTCACACCAAATAGTTAGGAGAGACCGTGCGCATTGGCCTCTAACACTATTTCAAAAAAATACTTTCAAGTGGATGATATATTGCTTCTACAAATATTAGCATCACGTACCTCGATCATTAGAGAGAGACAAGTGTTAACTGTTTTTAAAAATCCCCAGCAATTATTTTTCTACATCAGACTAATTGTTCTTGTTCTCTTCACTCTGACCTTTCTACTGCTCCAGCCTAAGGGCTTGTCCTCTTCGTCTGTCAGCAATGGAAATTGAAAACAGCTTCTCAGCAGACCTTTGGATGCCAGGTTTTCTGTGTACATGCCGCCAGGAGATCCACAAGGCCAGTTTCAGTATCTACAAAGGTCAGAGAGGAGAATTTTGAAGTAGAAAGAGGTCTTACAATCACTGAGTCTGACTTCTACCAAGGCAAATCTGACCTGTAACTTCCATCTTCGGGTTGTCCTTGGCTTCTGCATAGATAGTCTAGCACAGGGAGTATGAGATCCCTAAAGGCAGTACATTTCTGTCTAGAACCCTGGGTTGTTGGGAACATCAATGTTATGTTTAACTGGAATCTACCAATAGTTTCTACATGATATTACTCTGTTGTTTAGAGTTAAACAGAATTAATAATTTTTGACCTATATATTCCCCCAAGTGACTTACTCTAATTTACGTATTTATCATTTCTGTACACAGATGGCTTATGATGAGCTTACTATACTTTTTATTAATTTCTGCCTTTTTTATTTTTTGAAGCTCTTCTTAAAAAGTGATTCAAGTACCAGAATATTATATACAATACAGTAAAAATTAATAATCTACAGTTATGGGCAATAACATAGCTGAATCTCCCTAACAGACTGCTCATTAACATGATCACAATACCAAAGAATGCACTACGTTTCCGTTCACGTGAATTTCAAAATGGAATTGTTTAGGAATGCATAGGCAGATGATGGAAGTATAAATAAAGCCAGTTGCTTGTTATAAAAGACATGCTAGTTACCTCTTGCGGAAGAATGAAAGTTCGATTAGAGAAGGATAGGCAACTAAATTAAAAGATGTGTCAGAAAGGCAACAATATTTTCTCTCAACCCTAGTGGAGTAGAAACAGATACTCAGAAAGGAGGTATTTTAATTTTTCGGCTGGTTATGTTGGTAGAAGCCTCCTTGTTATTCTAATTATGTTAACGTTGACTTTTTGTTGCTTTAAGTGTTATTTGTTGGTTTCCCACTACCAAAAGTTCAGGTTTATGTCTTCACTAACACACCTCCACCCGTCCCCCACATGAGCATAGGTGTGTGTTCTCGGTCTCCCGACACACTAACATCACAACTTTCCTTGCAGGTATTTTACATTTGGGTTAGCACAACAATGAGCGCAGTCATCAATGGTGAATCATGTGGTATCTGTCTCTTGAAACCCCTCTCTGGCAGGGGTAGTAATTCCTTTTACTTGATTTATTTGGTGGGTTTCTGCTGACTTTCTGTCCTGACAGTTGTACAGGCCTCTTCTCAATTCATTCAATACATGTTACATTTACTGGATTAACAATTGCTTCATGAATTCATTTTTTAAGACTGAAACAGGAGGACATCAAGTTAAATGAAATTAACCAGGCATAGAAGGACAACTGCCCATGTTCTCCTTTCTCTGAAAGCTTACAGCCAGTCTTGCAGAAATGGAGTGTAATAAGGTCTACCAGGGACTGATAAGGGTAAGAGGCAGAGGGATGAAGAGAGGAGGGTAAAGAGGTAAAGGTGTGCAGCTAAACTGCAGGAGTAACTTCTCACTTTCTACAGCATGTAGAATAACTACAGTGGGCAGTAATTAGTTGTACATTTAAAGTAACTGGAAGGGAAAAGGTTGAAGACCTGGTAATTGTTTAAGGTTATGAATATGTCAATCACTCTGGTCTGATTCTTAACTATTATAAATAATATATCAAAATATCATATACTGTCCATTAGTATGTACAATTATTGTGCATGAGCTGAAAATGCGTGTGTGCACATGCACACACCTGTACGTGCGCGTCACCTTCCAGGACCCTCTGACTGCGGGACCCCACCTGCTCGCGCACCGAGGGCCGCTTTCTCAGCTTGCTCCTCCCTCTTCCGCCTTCCTTTCCTTCTGTTTCCGGGATCCCGTGCTTTCATAATTGCTGCCAAATTCTCATGTTTTCTTAGAATGGATTTTTTGTAGCTCTCTATGAAGGGATGAGTGGAAAGTAATTTATTTAAAATCTTGAATTATCCAAAAATGTCTTTATTTTGCTCTGTATTACTTTCTCTTTTACTCTGCTTTGTGAGAAATTTTATTGACCTAGTGTCTCTCTAGTGCTGACCATTTCTGCATTTGTGTTTTTCCGTGAATGCTTGTTTTCTTTACCGCTTTACACTCACAGCGATGGTATGATTTTTCTTTCTTTATTTCTATTTTGATATTTTTTAGACCAAAAAAATGGGTAACAGTTCCATGGAGGAAAAGCCTTACAAAAGGTAAAAGTCTGGGGCATTTAACAACATTTAACATTTAGTTTTGTTCATTCTCAGCAGCACTATTCTTTTTTTAAATTATAATTTTAACAGACACATAAAAACATAAAAATTATACATATTTATAAATAAAAATTACATAGAGATGCTTCTAGATATGTTTCTATACATTCTGTAAGGTTTACACGAAATTAAATGTATCTTTTCAAACATTAATCATGTCCTTACGGCAGAAAAATTCAAAGCAATTTTATAATTTTTAAAAATGCATATTGCATTATTATCTATGTATCTGTATATTACCATATCAGAATCTCTTATTCCTATCTAACTAAAATTTATGCCCATTCACCAATCAGTATTTTTAAAATTTTAATTGACACAGAACAGTTTTAATGTCTATGGAGTTCAGCGAAATAATTCAATGTATCTACACAATGTGTGAAGATGAAATCGGGGTATACAACACTTCTATTTGTTCAAGATTTCTAATTGTTTTAAGAGCGCTTCCGCCTCCTCCCAACAGCGCTCATTTTGGCCCACGAATGCTCACTCTGTCTGGTGCCCTATTATTTCAACAGTGGAACAGCGGCACTTGTCACTCTGCTAATGGTTCAACCTTAAGTTATCTTCATTCTGTATTGTCTCTGTTTTCCCCACGTTGCTTTTATTTTTCTCCACTTCTTTTGGCCTCTGTCTTTGATATTCCAGGATTTCTTGCTGGACACCAAAAAGCTGACTGGATGCTCTACAAAGAGAAATGGGGCTTCTCAATTATGGACTTACCAATTTGGCGATCTGGCTGAGCTAATTAATTGAAGAACCTCCAGTATTGTACCTCTAAGTCTTTTATTAAGGGAAGATTGAGCTTGACAGAGAAAAAATCTTTAATTGGCCTGGCTGAAGCAGCCGGCACCCCAGGTCCGGCTGGGAGAAGACCCACAGGTGGTGTAGGGGTGCTCTGCACTGCGCATGTGTCCGTTTTCTCATAATACCCTTATTTTCCATGGAGAACATCAGCCATCAGCTGCACCGGCCAGCCTGTTCTGCCAGAACCCTACTGTTTGACCCTTTGAAGAGAATTATATCTACTCTTTTACCTGAGCAAGAAGGGAGTCTGGGGCTACTAGCTTCTTAAAGATGCTTTCATAAAGCCTCCCATGTTCCATTCTACCTTTAACCATCTTCCACAGGTTCTGCTTGCTGCCAGTCTTCTTTCTGAGGAGTTTGTTGCTGTAGATCAAATGCTACGCAGCCAAGATTCAGCTATGTTGGATGCATTAAATCAGTAATCATACCTGGGTGTGATGGCGCACACCTGTAATCCCAGCACTCGGGCTGAGGTAGGAGGATTGCCATGAGTTCGTGGCCAGCCTGAACTACATGACAAGACCCTGTTTCAAGAACCCGAAAAAAGAAAATACATAAATAACTAAATCAGTCATCATAGATTTTCCTCCACAGCTGCATATTCTCTTCCATATATATATATATATATATATATATGTTCAGTAATGCAATTTAAGGATTAGGCAGAGAACACAGGTAAATATATTCTCTAATTTGGTATCTCAATTGGAAACTACTCTCTTAACTTTTCTTTCACATTTTATGTTTTCCGAACTAATTATTGAAAGTCAAGTAGTCACACATCCTTTTAAATTCTTGAGCTTTTGGCCCACCATTCCTCCTTTAAGATCATTTGGAAACTCAAATCATGTGGTAAGAATGACAATAATAAAAGGAAGAACAACCATTTTAGATGTATCAGACCCTCATTAGATCAAAGGCCTGTATACCCCTCACAGCTTTGTCTTATCTGCAACTCTGATCACTAATTCCTTTGTCTTTACTTAGGAGTCGCCACATCATAGCCCCTGGGCCTGTCCTAGCTCGCTGCCTATTTGCGCAGTTTAACTGGAGCACAACCGTACTCATTGGTCTTTTTATGGTCTATGGTTGCTTTTGCACTACAGTGACAAAACTGAATGGTTGTAGCAGGCAACATATGACCTATAAAGCATAAGTTATTCACCCCTTGGCCCTTTATGCAGACAGTTTGCCAATTCCTGCTTTAATTTACTGATGAAACATATTAAACATGACAAGGTTAGATCTAAACCTGGGGGAAGCTCCAAACCTCTGTGAAGCATCACCTTGATTCATTAAACAGTAGAATTAGGTGACAAAGGTCTATTTAACATCATGATTCTTAGGTCACATGTGTTGAGTACACAAGCTGAAAACATAAATATTAATACTGACTTTGAAGTAAATAAATTGTTTTATAATATAATAAGTCACCTATTTGTTAGTGTTCCAAAAGTGATAACTTTCAAACTTTTTTAGAAATTATCATGTATAGGGCTCTTGAATCATGGATTCTGAGAACAACACTCCCGAAATGGGTCAGAAGAAAGAGCCCCGTGCAAGGGAAGGAAAGGTCAGTGTGACAATGAGTTTGTGAAGTGTTGTTTACTAATTCTCCTTCTTGAAGAGTGACAATAAATTACAACATGAAATATTCTAAGAATTCCTGCAAAAAAATTGGCCATTGGAAATCATCTATTCAGAATTCCTCCCAATTCTGAGATTCCATGCTTTCATTTTATCTGCATTTCTATCACAGGAAACAATGTTCCTAACTAAAATGATCTATGATACTTTTCATGATTTTCAGAAATTCCAACCGTTTTATGGTTCTCTGTCCGGTACAGTACAATCCTACCTGGAAGCGAGTTCAAAAGAACCCAACAGTGAACCCAATTCCGCCTACAACGAGGAAAATGGGATTCGGAGGCAGGGAGCAGGTGAGGGTCAGCAGACGGAAAGCCACTGAAAGGGCCATCAGCAGAGGGAGGGGGTTCCGGACACACTCGACAGGATTCTTGGGAAGATCAGATGTCTCTTGGGGAAGGCGTTGTGCAGAGAAGCCTGACCAGATTCCTGGCTGGGGATCCCCACTGACTGACGCAGCAGGACGCCTGAAGACAAGGTGCGAGGGTGGAGCCTTGTTTCCAAACAAGGGAAGGAGAGAAAAGGGCTTAGACTGCACAGAAGGGTGACTACAGGTAATGACAACGTACTGTGTATTTAAAGGAAAACCCTACAGGAAAGGATCTCAAATGTGCTCATATTTTCACCATGAGACATGATAATTGTTTGAGGATATAGATATTACCCCTGATTTGATAATGTGTACATATATCAAGACAACATGACACCCCTTAGATATGTATAATTTTAATCAATAAAATTAAAAATAATAAAAAGAAAATAAAGCATATTTTTAAAGAGTAACTTACAAAGAGAAAAAAACAGACAAGAAGAGTAAAAATAGGGGACAAAATGAAAGATGCTGGGATGCGGGGAGAGAGGCAGTTCTGCAGGACAAGGGGTCAAGGGAGGAAGGGGCAGGAGGGGCGGAGCGCAGGGGAGCGTTACGACGTGTACCGGCTCCACGAAGGGCCAGGAACGTTGCGCACTGCAGACGGATGCCAAAAATGGAAGGGGATCAACAGGGAAGGAGGGTGGAAGGAGGAGTTCGCGTGCTGTGTAGACGCACAGCTCCCAACAAGGAAGGCAGGCGTTGCGCTCTACACACATGCACTAGTAAAGTAAAATAGAAAAGAATTTAGATTAGAAAAAACTAGGACGCCTGGCTGAAGTTCCATTAAGGAGAGTCTTTGTTGGATGCTTTTTCTCTTCCTGCTTCAGAAACCAGGCGCTTGTCCTGGAGCCGTCATGCCCTTTGAGACCCAGGCAGGCAGCACCCCCGTAGGGAGTCACTGACCAGGTGACAGCCAGGGCTGGTGAGAGACTGCACCCTTCCTCAGGGGAGCACGGTACAAACTCCTCCCTTCCCTCCACCCAGAGGCCTCTGTCGCCTCCTTTGGCTAGCTAGCTTCATCAGCTGCTCCGTGAGCCTCAGAGGGGTGCTGCCGCTTCGCTAGAAAGTTAGATGGTGCAACAGTGTTACTCACCCTTCTCACGTCCCCCCTTCCTCCTGGAGGCAGAGCGGCTTGCTTTGTGCCAAAGGCCTTGGCTGAGTACCTCGTCCAAAACATGTGAAAGAAAGGATACAGTCCTTTGTGCAGAGCACAAGAGTGGCTTCAGGGCTAGGGTGACAGAGCCCAGGCATCCGGGACAGGACTGCGGGTGTGTTCCCAGGCGGAGGAAGTGAGCTGCTAACACACTGGAAAGCAGGCCAGACGTAAGGCAGCAGGCAAAGTCGCCTCCCACCCTCCCCCTGGCTTTTCCTCTTGCTTTGCAGTGCCTCCGCTGGTATTACTTGTGCACTGTAGTCTTTCAGTAAGTCACTAAAGGTGCCCCGCGTAGGGAATGCAGCCAGGAGCTTGGACATGCTTTCTCTGCTTAGGTGGTGTTGGAAGCCACAGAGGACAACGGGCTGATAAACAGGAACAGACACGGTCCTGGCATCCCTGAGACGGAGCAGTCGGAACTGAAAGTGGTAACCTGTTCAGAGCGGTAGAAATTCTAGTGATGGTTTCAGAAAATTCTTAGACACATATTTAACTGGCGGGCTGTAGTTACCTTGACCCCATGCTTGTACCAACCCTGTGCCAGGTCTTGACTTAAATGTTTCTGTGTGCAAGGAACATAAGAAAATAAGCAACCTCTACAGCACTCATATTGGACTCAGAATAACTGCTAAATAATTTGGAGGAGCTTTAACTTTCACACAGAACAATAAACCTGAATTTAATTTTAATGGGAAAATCTGTGGTGCTTCAAGTGCTCCAGGTATAGTCAGGTCACTATCAAAATGATCAGTATTTAAGAAGAGCAGTTATAAATGGTGAAGTGGGTCTTCGGTGAGAAGACACACCTTTCGGTCCCGCAGCGGGTATTCTCCAGGAGAGAGAGTCCAGGGCTGCACAGAAGGCTAAGGGGCAAAGAGAGGGAATGCACCTTTGAAACAGTCAGCCCAAAGGTTTGTCCAGCAGAGGACGCCCCTCTTTCCTTTTGCGTTCCCTACGGTACCTAATGAAAAGGTGTTCTAACGTGGTATTCACCTGGTAGGAGTGAGACTCGGGATGCACGGAATATCCAGCTGAAGCAGGTGCTGACCCGAGCTCTTTGAGACCTTGTCGTAAGGTCTTTTCCCTTTCTGCTCAGTGTCCCTTCTTCTGCAGGAAATGTGAGCAATAAGATTGCCCTCTTTGAGTTCTTAATTTAGTATAACACTGGAGAATATACTAATTCACAGGAAAATTTTCATTTTGCCTGGAACAGATAGCTCTAGAAATTAAATATTTTTAGACAAGAACAGGGCATTTATTTATTCCGAAAAGGAGGGCAATATATAACCACACAAATTTGAAAATCAAAAAACATTGTATAAATGCATCACTGCTTATAAAAGTTATAAAAGTTTTCATAGTAGTCCATTGTTAGTTTCACCATAACATTAGGTCCCAAGATAAGTTAGAATGCCATTATGTGAGAATAAAATAAAATAAAATAAAAGATTGCGTGTAATTGACAGCTTTCCCATTTCAAACTGAACCTGTTATTTTGAAGGTGGGAAATATAGCAAGGTGTTCTTCAGCAGCCCTCTGCAAGCAGTAAAAATAAAATTATGCATTTTAAATATAATTCATGTATTTCTGAAGTTACTGAAGAATATTTGAATCTATTCATTAAACTAATCAGATAAATAAATTTGATATGTTGACAACTTAAATGTGTGATTTTCATTTTCATCAAATTTATGAGTCTTTATTCTGAGTGTATAATAAGTAGCTATTCTGGGACTAATTGGCACTTATTATTGAGAGGGAGAAAGCAGCATATGGCTAGAGAATCTTAGGACTACGTGGATGTCAGTCTGTTACCTCTACCCAGAAAAGGGTGTCATCTATGACCTAGGCCCTAAATAACCATACAGTGCACAGAAATTACCCAGCAGGATCCGTCCAGGTCTAGGATTCTTGGCAGTCAGTGAAATCTTACTTATTGTTGAAGCACAACAATTTCTTTAAATGCTTTGAATTCTCCCAGTTAATTCTCTCTGTTTCTTGAGATTCTTAAGGCAGCAAAATAATTTGCACCACTCTGGACTCTACCAAACTTTTAAATAACTGAGAAATAAGACAATGGGGTGAGTCAGAAGAAGAAAGAGGCAAAACCGTGCGGCCACTGTGGAAAATTCAAACAATTAAAAATAGAATTATCACACGACCCGCCGGTGTCCCTGCTCGGTGTATATATTCAAAGACAATAAATCGGTGTTCGAAAGCGATATCTTGCCAAGCATAATGGTAGAAGCCTGTAATCCCAGCACTTAGAAAGCTGAGTCAGGAGGATCACCACAAGTTCAAGGCCAGCCTGAACTGCATAATGAGACCCTGTCTCAAACAAACGAACAAACAAATGAAAAAGAGATATCTGAGCTCTCATATTTATTGAAACACTATTCGCAATAGCTAAGAAATAGAAATAACTTAAATGCCCATTAGCAGCTAAACGGATAAAGATGTGCTGCACACATATACAATATGAATACTATGCACCCACAAAAAAGAATGAAATCTTGCCATTTGTGGTCATGTGAATGGCTGGAGATCATTATATTAAGTAAAATAAGTCAGGCTCAAGTACCTCTGGTCACTCTCGTGTGTGAAAAGGTTGACATCACAGAAGCCGAGAGTAGAACAGTGGCTGGGAGGGGCTGGGGGAGAGGGGGAAAGCCGCACATGAGCTGACGGAGAGCACCAAGTCAGGATCAAACAGGTGCAAGATACTGTGGGGCGCTGGCGCGAGGGCGCACAGAGAAAGGCGACTGAGCTCACACTCTCAGATCCTCCTTCCCAAATCACCAGCTGTCTGGCCTCTCCTGGGGGACGGAGTGGTTATGAGACACAGAAACATGCGGAGGAACTCGCTCTGAGCTATGCGAGAAAGAGAAATTCAACACTGCCACCAACCAGAGCGGAAAGCTTCTGTGGCTGTTTGTCTACACTCAGGATCACTCACTCACTCACACGCACGCACGCACGCACGCACACCCTGTCTAAATGCCCAACCGCACCTGGACTTACAAGTTAGGGTTTTGGAAGTTCTGAGGGAGTACAATACACTCTCACAGGTGCATCTGCTAATAACTCCCTCACCCCGGGCAAGCAAATCAAGCATAGCTGAGCTTGGAAAGTTTTCAAATTAGAACACTTCTACTCTAAACTGAAGTCTCCAAAATCTCATTTGAATGAAAATTATAAATTTTCAGTTATAGAAGTGACAAGTGCTCTCGCCTGAAGTTGTGGCATATAAAACATAATTTTAATCTCTTAATTATAATTGGTAATAAAACAATTTGTTTAGGGCACTTAGGCCACTTTGCTTAGTTATTCTAATAATTGCCATTCACTAAAAATTTCAGAGGTTAAACAAATGATCCTCTTCTGTTTATATTTCAATAGTTTGGTGGAAAAGAAAAATCAGTTAATAGATGTTGAATTACACTCAAATAACAGAAAAAATATTTTCAAGGGATTTCTCTGTAGAAATGTTGATATTCTGGTTCTTAGCTGAGAAGAATCCACTTATGAAAATATTTTTAGTGGTCTATGAAGCACTATTAAATTTAGAAGAAAACTTGTATAAAATTAAAGTATCCTATTGCAATGTATAACTACTTTTATTATTGCACTGATTTTCAGATTGATATTTCTACACAAGAAAGAAAGCAGTTTGCCTAATTCAAATAACATTCGTAGGAGTAGGTCTCTATTCCATATTTATATGCTATTTCCAACCCCATTTAAATTAGACAATGACAACATAAAGTCAGTCATAGGACTTCCTGCTGCAAACTGCATGTTGTGTGAAGTTAAACGGTTAAAGTTCCTCTCATTACTTTTCATAAATCTTAACTTTGATGTATTTAAAGATGTTGTAATTTTTAATGGCTACTAAGACTGACTGATACGTAGACAGATGACATTTTTTAACCTAAAAAGATACTTATGTAGTCCAGTGAAATGTTATGCTTAAAAGGTATCAGTTTAAACTTGCAAACTGAGCCCTTTCCAGCTGCAATGGTTTGGGTAAGGGTTGAGTATCCCCCAAAGCCTCATGTACGGAAATTTCATCTCCATTGTGAGATATTAAGAGAGTGTTTACAGGGGATTTCAGTTAAATTTGGTGAGATGATTCCAATTAGATTAATTCATTATGGTGAAGGCTTGCTAACTGAATCCTGGTGGCTTTATAAGTCAAGAGACCTGGATACACATACATACAAATGCATACACATATACACACCACATACATGCATATGCTTCCTGTCTCACACTATGTGGTGCCCTGCTCCACCTCAGGATTCTGTCATCAAACCCGTCAACAACCAGGCATAGATAGGGTACACCTGTAATCCCAGCACTCTGGAAGGCTGAGATAGGACTTGGCAATTTACTGATTTAGTGAAACATTGTTTCCAAAAACTTCTGGGGATGTAGTTTAGTGCAAAGTGCGGGTTCAACCCCCAGTAACACAAAACAAAAAAAGAGGCCATTACCAGAAGCAGCCCCTTCTTTTTGGACCAGAAGTATGAGCTAAAATGTACTAATCCCTCTCTTATATATTAACCAGAATGTAGCTGCATGTTATTAATGAAAAAAATGGACAAAAACTGGGCTCCTTTTTTACCTCTGTAATTTTGGAACTTCTTTGGTTTTTTAAATCTATAATTAAAACTAAACTTTGGTAGAGTCCTTCAAAAATGTTATGTTTCAGAGTGTGTGTAGGAGTTAGAAAAATAGTGAATGATTTCCAAGTGGCCTGATTGGTTATGAACCTGACTATATTCAAAATTCAGCCATAGCTGTAAAGAGTTTTCTAAATAGTTTGTAGTCACCACCATGCAGATCCACTACTCCTGGGTTAAATCAAATGACAGCTGTTTTAGTTATTTTTCTTTCGTTGCTGAGACAAAACACCCAATGCCCAAAATTAAGGAAGGAAAGGTTTATTTAGCTCATAGTTTGTGAAAGTCTCTGTCCATATTCGGCTGGCTCCAGGGAAGGGTGGCATGGCACCGGGGCAACTGTTCAAGGCTGCTGAAGACAGCAAAGGCAAATGCGAAAAGGGGAAGGAGCCTGTTCTCCCCCTTGTACCGTGTACAGGCCATGCACCCTACCGCCCTGGCACTCCCACCATCTCCCTGCCCTCCTCTTCCACAGGCTCCCAGTGTTTACAAACTGAAGACCCTGGATCCCTGCTGAGTTACTTACTCTGAGCTTCTCAAATTGATACAATGACTGAACCATTAGAATATTCTAGATGGTAAACAGCCTCTTTAAGGCCTGTCCTCCACACCCCAGGATGTAGAACTGCAGAGTTATTTAGTTAAGCTTATAAACTTCTCAAGTTGACACAATGTATCAACCATTACAGTAAATTTAAACATGCCCTTCTTAAGCTATTATCCTTATTAACAAATTGATAACTTGGTTCTGTGGGTTATTATTTTTGATGTCCATTCTCTAGTAGTACACCCAGCAGTTGCACAATATTCAAATAAAGCTACTGCTATAAATGCCTAGACAGTGTGGGTTTATGTGTATGCCAGGCAAATCTGTACAAGCTACTCTAGTTAATAAGCTTTAAGGTTACTATGCCTTGTGACATTCAATCATATCAGTATCAGGACACGATATTGAAAGATTGCACTTTAAAATCATAGACTTTGAGAACTTTGTAGTTAAAGCCATATCAATGACTTCAAGAAGAAAATACATGAGTTGTACACTGGGATGGATCAGAATTCTGAGGATAACACAGTCTTTCTTCAGGAGCAATGGAATTCCTCTCCTCTGATGGTCTCAGCAATGAGACCACAAGGTTGAATTCTGGTAGCTTTATAAGCAGAGGGAGTGAAATACACAGAAAAGCTGGCTCTGTTTTTTGCCATGTAATACCCTGCACTACTGTAGGGTGCTTTTAGCAAGAAGAATACCACTAGAGGAGGCCCTCAGACTTTAAACCTCCAGAGCTATAAGCCAAAAGAACCTCTTTTCTTTATAAAGTAGCCTGTTTCAGATATTTTATTACAGTGATGAAAACAGACCAATACACTCCATTTCTGGCTGAAGGCCAGCCTGAACTGCATAGCAAGACTCTGTCTCAAAAAGACCAAAAAAAAAAAAAAAGAGAGAGAGAGAGAAAGAAAGAAAGAAAGAAATGGTACACATATTTTAATAACATGAAGAGCATGAAGGGGATATAGCACAAAACATTGAGGATAAAAAATAGGAAAATAATGTGGATAACTTTACACCTATTATTCTTTAAACTTAGATAAAATAAATTGATGCTGAAAAAGATCACTAAATAGCATTGGCTAAAGGAGAACTACAAAATTTATTAATATACTTCCATAATATTTTTTTACAAATTAAATCAGCTCTTAACAATCTTTCCACAAATAAAGTGTCAAGTTCAGTTCATCTATAAGTTATTTTGTTTTATAAACAATCTTTCAGAGCACTTTGTGGCTCATTATTTAACACTTAAAATACCTGGGTGCTAAAATTATTCAATAACAGCAGATGAAAAGTAAATTATAAGTCAATACATTCCACAATAGCTAGTGAAGTGAATTCAAGTAGTTCACACAAAAGAAGTGTGTAATCACTCATAATAAGCCATACCAAAATGTCGTCGTTCAAGATTTTTTTTTTTTTTTTTGCGGTATTGGGGATCGAACTCAGGATCCTGCGCTTGCTAGGCAAGCGCTTATTCCACTGAGCTATATCCCCAGCCCCTCGTTGTTCAAGATTGAAAGGTTGGTCTAACATTAGAAAATTTATTAAAAGAACTTAATACATTAAGTTCTTAAGAGAATAAAAATAAATACTATTTTTAAGATTCAGAGAAATGATTTGATACAATTCAAATACCATTTGTAGCAAAAAGAAAATTTAAATTTAACAAACTAGAAATAGAAGAATGTAAATATAGACAACCTACAACAAATATTACATTCACGACAAAGTGCTAGCAATCAAGAACAAGACAATGTTTTATACTACCATTCCAATAAACCTTGTTTTGCAGACTCTTAATACTCAGGCCTGAACACAGTGTACAGCAGACTTCCACGTGTCACCCCTCTGATAGCCCTTGTACCTACCAGCCCTTGTCACATTGAGCAGTCTTGGCATCTCACACATTTACCTTCTCTGGGATCTTCTCCGTATCACAGCTTCCCAGATTATAATTTAGGGTTACAAGCATTTAATGTAGAGCTGTAGTCTAGAAGGATCTCTGCAGGTCTAAGATGATCCAAACTCTTTTACAGAATAGAGGGTCCCTGAGACACATCAGGATCCTTCACAGTTTAGGATATGGCTTATAGTCACTGAGCTTAGTGGTAGGAGCAACTTCCCATGCTCATAAAATCTGCAACGTCCAGGCAACCCCAATGGAGGGAGCACTACATAGGCTCTGCTTGCAAGCAGAATCCTCAGTAGAACCCCTTCTCCATCTCTCTACACAATAGAAATCTTCCCCTTGTCATTTCTGAAGAAAGGCAATCCCAACCCTCTGTAATGAACTCTCATAACAAATTACCATACACTGGTAGTTCAGAACAACAGGAATGTGTTCTTTCAAGGTTCTGGAACACTAAAATGTGAAACTTCTGGGCCTCAAGCAAGGTATGAGCGGGAGCCCCCTTTATCTAGAGACCCCAGCAAAGAAGCCTTCCCTGCCTCTTCCAGCCCTTGGTGCCTGTCAGTATTCCTCAGTTTGTAGCAACGTAACTTCAAATTCTGCCTCTGTGGCACACGGCCTCCTCTCTTCCGTGTCTTTCATCTCTCTCTGCCTCTCTCTTAGGAAAACACCTGTGACTGGATTTAGCATAATTTTCCCAAGTAAAGATCCGTACCTTAGTTTACCTGTGGGAAGAATTTCTTCCATATAAATTATCATGTACAGGCTCCAGGGATTTGGACCTGAGATCTGTAGGTTGCTATTACTCAGCCTACAATACAATGGAGCCATCTCTAACCTGCCTGACAAGGCTGCCCTGAACTTTATCTAGGACTGTGTGTCCATATATTTTGTGTTTTTTAACAAGATACCTGATGCCGGGTAGTGTCTAAAAAGGTTTCTTTAGCTCACAGTTTGTGAAGCTCAGTAGCACAACGCTAGTGTTTCTCCACTCTGGTGAGGATCTCATGGCAAATGGCATCAGAGAAGTGACAGTGCACAGAAAAGAGATCACATGGTGAGACAGGAAGCAGGACAGATTCAGAGGGGCTGCCAGGCTCCCTTACAACAGCCTACTGTCACCAGCCTCAATAGCGAGAAGCCACTCCCACAAGCAAAGCTTTAATCCTGCTTAAACCAAAGTCACTTTCCAGTAGGCCTCATCTCTTCATGTTGCACCACCTCTCAACTTGGTGACACTAGGGACCAAGCTTCTAGCATACGACTCTTTGGGGGACTCACTCAAACCACATCTAATCCATAGCAAACCCTCAGAGAGGAAGACATGTTCAATTCTGCCTCTGTAGGCCAAGAAACGATAATGCATGTGGTTGCCATCAGAAGAATCTGTAGCTTCAGGTGTGTAATTGCTGCTGGAAGATATGAAAAGGTACTCATTTTAATCTAAGGGCACATAAGCATGCTCAAAATTAAGTAACACTTGCCCACTGATGAGCATAAGATTTGATAGGTAATAGGCTGTTAAATAGGGTTTCACTGAGCAAAAGAATGACATAAAAATATTTTCCAAGGGGGACTAGACATGGAAAAATGTTCTTTTTTTATTTTGCCACAGTAAAATCTAGAGAAAACATACCAGAATATTGGCATTTAATCAAGGCCTTTGGGTTGCAAGGAACAGAGATCCACTCATGAAAGGACTATGGCAGGTCATTGCAAGAAGGTACACAGGCCTGGCATGGTGGAACATGCCTAAAATCTCAGGTACTTGAGAGTTTGAAGCAGGAGGATCGTGAATTTGAACTCAGCTTGGGCAACTAAGCAACTGATTGAAATTCTGTTATCAAAATTTTTTAAAATAAATAAATAAATAATAAAGCCTGAGCATGTAACTAGTCTGAAGCCCTGGCTTTAATTCCTAATACTAAAGTAAGAAGAGAAAAGGAAGGAAAAGGAAAACAAGAAAAGAAGGTACACAGTATGCTAGAATTGAACACCAGCCAGCCAGAGACCATCCCTTCCTCCCTCTGCGCAGACCGTGTACACTGCACTCTGCATCTTCAGGGGCACTGTGCTTTTCTCCATATACTGCACACTGACTTCTTTGCAACTTGTATGTGAACATGACCCATGATGGCTGATCCATTTAATGCATCTCTATATAGCCTTTGGCAATTTCTTTCAGAATAGTTTTCTTCAAGATCCTCAAAGCCTGATTTCTCCAACTTTATTTTTCTAATCAGAATCATGGTCAGATGTTACAGATTAGCTGACACTGGAATTCTGATCACTTTTCACTGAAGGGCAGAGAAAAGATTAGAGCAAAGTCATGTGGTCAAAAAACAAAAACAAATAAATAAACAAATAAAGCAAAAGAGTAACAAACACCACCTGAGGTAGAAGGGGCTGTGAGACAAGAGCAGACCTCCCCCTAACAAATATATGTGGGTTGAGCAGGTACCCTGTAGCTCAGATCTGTTGGAAACTGGACTCTTAAGGTTCAAATAAATCTTCATAAAGCTAGCATACATGTAAAAGCTAAGAATCTGAAAAAGCAAATATAGAAAAAGATAGGCAGGTAGAGCAGTATCATCTGGTTGGTATAGTATAGCCATTTACTAAGGAATGGATTTATTAGTATAATTATACTCAAAATCTAATGTCACATTCACAATTCATCTCTACACTTTCTAAATCTTCAAGAAATTTCTTGAACATTCTCTTACCTTTAGTTGTATTTTCCACTGTCTTTCTCCCCTCATTTTCACTGACCTCGCTGTGTGAAGAAAGATCAGCTTTACAGGGGCCTATGATCCAAAGAAATGTTTATTCCTTTCCTGGTTGTTGAAACTGCAGTAACCTACAAAACAAGGGACAGATGCCTTATGTTCTGTTTAGCTGAAGGGTTATTTTTAAATATCAAAGAAATGGAGAGGAACCAGCATGTTAAAAATCCCAAACCAGCCCAGTCCCAGAGTTTGCTTGGACATTTGCTACTGAATTGTGAAGCTGTCTGTAGTGAAGATGTGTTGGTCTAGTATACGTTCTGTCCATGGTGAACAGGTCCCAAGAACAAGGTACCCGCAGATCAATCAAAAAGTAAGCAGAAAAAGAAACACAAGAGAGACAATATTCTGGGATGGGGGGGGCTTACAATCTCTTGGACTGCAGCCTCGAATAGCATTTTCGGTAACCTTTTATTTATTTTTTTTATTAAAAAAAAATAAAAGTACAAAAACATATTAAAAAACAGACACCAATTAGCATAAAAAATAGTACAATCACAACTAATCTATAGACAAGGTGACATGGTCTCAACAGTGGTTATTTCTTTATCCATTGATAACTTCGAAGTGTAAATATATGAACCCATATACAGACATGCAAAATAAGTCAGACAATTAATCCTCTCAACAACAGAAAAAACACAAATACCAAAAATCCAAAGACAAAAAAGAAAACAGGCAAACAACAACAGTAACAACAACAACAAAAAAAAAACCACCAATAGTTGCTGCTTTGCATATTGATATCTTCGAAGTGTGTGTTCAGGATAACACATACAGACATACAAGATTGATCAAATAACCTGTCATCGATTATTTCTTAGCATTAAGTGATATAATACAATAGTAGAACCATGTTAGCCCTCCTGCATATATGTATATTCATATATACATGCATACATTTTTGTCTCTTTCTTTTCTCCTTTCCCTCATCCCATCTGTTCTTTGTTTTAGAACAGATTTCCTTCATGTCTCTTAGTTTATATTCCCAGGCTCGGGTTCTTACACCAGTGATACAATACGTTGCCTGCACATGTATCGCTGATTTATTTCACTTATGAGTATGGACTCCAGTTTTGACCACTTGCCTACAAAGTCCCCAAAACTGTCTTTCTTTAATAGCTGAATAATATTCCATTATATAAAAATGCCACAATTTTTTAATCCAGTCTTCTGTGGATGGGCACTTGGGTTGCTTCCACATTTTAGCTATTACAAATTGTGCTGCTATAAACATGGGTGCACATATATCAGAGTGGTATGTTTATTGAGATAAAACAAAAGAGGCAACTTGGCTAAGGGGTGGCTATCAACCATTTTAGCAAGAACAATACAACTCAATTACCATAGGCCTGAGACTTGACTAGATAGCCATCATGTCACCATTCCTTTCTGCATATCACAGCAACACATTTAGCGTGGCCGCTGGGGCTTGCAAAGCTCCTGCTAGACTTCTTCCAGAACCCAACAACCCAGGTTAGGTTATGCCTGAGGCAATACATTGAAAGATTAAGTAAAGAATGTCCTCCACAAAGATGGACTTTGGAGAAGATACTAGTTTCCTTCTCTCAGCATTATATACTGAGTCCCACAGTGAATTAGGAACAGTGCGAAGTACTGAGTTACACAGGGAAATCTCCAGCCTTGTAGAACTTCCCACAGCAACTAAAACAGACATGGACCAAATTACTGCACAGTAATGTCTACACAGACACAGAAGTTGGACCATGGTGCAGGGGCAGCTCGAAGGATCTGGGAACATGATCTTGGGCATTCAAGAAAAGTTTCACCAAGCTGAGATCACATTTGGTATTTGAAGGATTAGGTGCTTTTGGAACAAAGAAAATTATGTCCCTATCTGGAGAAACTCACTGAGGCTTAGTGGCCTGGCGCTTGGAGTTTTTAGGATGCATGAGGAGGGATGGTAAGGATTGAGATGAAGGCCAGCTGGTACAACAGCTGAATAAACAGAAGTGAATCTGGATTTATCTTGTAGTCCCTGGAGGACGCTGAAGGCTTCAAAACAGTGGAAATGAGCAGAGTGGGGTTTGGAGGGGCCAAAGCAAGAGCAAAAACAGGAAGAGTCGGCTAATGAAGTCAGGTGGGAGGGGAACACAGGAGGCCCGAAAGGAGGTTCGGAAATGGTGGGATGAGAGAGCCTAGGAGAAACATCTGTAAGGTGGCGTCAACTGAGCTTTTCCTGCTGGATGAACAAGAAGCCACGATAGTTGGCTCACTCAGGATTTCTGAGACTGACTGGTAAGTGAGGACAATGCCGTCCGCTGAACTAAGCCCAGGAGAATGAATGGGGTCAACATAGACAAGACAACTCAGGGGCCAGGGATATGCCTCAGCAGCGTAAGTGCTTGGCTGGGAAGCCCGAGATCACGAGTTCGATTCCCGGTACAAAAAAAAAAAAAAAAAAAAGGAAGAAGACAGTTTTATTTACAGAGCCACTGAACTATACATCTTCAGTGGATGAATGGTATGGTACATAAAAACATCTCAATTAAGCTATCTGCCCCGTTCTCTTACCATGCATATAAACCAGCTCAAAACCGATCAAGGACTTCAGTACAAAACCCGAACTATGAAGTTACTAGAAGGAAAATACAGAATCACTTCAGGACTCTGGTGTGGGTGAGGAGTTCCTTAAAGAAGACCTCACAAGCAGAATCAAAAGAAAAATTAGACAAATGGCGTTGTATTGAGCTAAAAAGATTCTGCACAAGACAGAAAGCAATCAACAAACTGACCAGACAACTTCCAGAACACAAGAAAGTATTTTAAAACTACTCATTTGAAAAGAGATTAATATACAAAATATATAATGCAAATTACTCAGCATTAACAAAATCCGAATGTAAAATGAGCAAAGGCTGAGAGTGTAGCTCAGTGGTATAGAATATACCCACCATGCACAGTGCCAGTGGGCTGGCATCAACCCATCGAGAAATTAATGAACAGCAACTAATCTGAATGGATATTGCTCAAAAGAAGATGCAAATACCCACAAAGTATATGAAGAAATGCTTAATATTTCTAGTCAGAGAAATACAGATTAGAAGGAGATACTGTCTTACACCATTTAGAATGTGACGATTAAAGATGAAAAATAACCGTTCTTGTGCTGATGTGGAGAAAAAGGAACCCTGTTGCGCCTCCGGTGCAAACACACATTAGCGCAGGCTTTATGAATGCAGTGTGGAGATTTCTTAGCTATTTTCTCACTGCTGTGATGCGACACCTGAAACTCGAAATCTAAAGGAGCAGAGGTTTACTCTTCTGGCTTCTGTTCTCAGTCCTTAGCTAAGCAGGTCCCGGGCAAGCAGACATGGTGCGACGGTCTGGCTAGGAAAGCTGCTCATGTCCTGGGAGCCCAGAAGAAGCCCTTCCCGGGTGTGCCCCAGCAGCCTGTCACCCCCAGACAAGCCTACCTCCAAACAGCAAGTCAGCCGCAGCCTGGTCCAATCCTCTTCCGAGAGCCCCCTCTGTGAGGGCATGAGGCCCTGGGGGTTACCTAGATACAAACTTCAACAGAGCTCCTTCAGAAAACTAAAACTAGACCTACCATAGGATCCAGCGATTGCATCGAAGGAAAATGCACTCGGTATTTTTTTTTTATTTTAAGGAGAAAAAAATAGAAATGACACAGAAATTCAAAACAAGATGATGGGAAATTAACAATGGTTATTATACTGCATATTGTTATCTTCAAAGTAGTTGTTCAGATTACCAGATATAAGCATGCAAAATTGGTCAGAAAAATGAAACATTGAATGTGTCTCTCAATAAACCAACAGAAATTAGTAGCACAATGATCTTACCTATCCTGTGTATTCCTCCTGCCCCTGGTCTTTCTTTCCTCCTTTCCCCCATCCCAGTTGTTTTTCCATTTCCGCACTTTCTTTCCCTTTCACAATCTATTGTACTTTTCAGATTTTATTTCCTCTTTCAGGCTCTTACACGAGGGAGACAATACAATGTTTACACATGCTAGTCTGATTTACTTCACTTATGAGCATGGTGTCTAGTTAATCCACTTACCTATAAAAGCCTCAAATTTATCTTCTCTATAGTGCAGAAGAGAAGTTTTATAAAAACACCACATCTTTTTTATCCATGCCTCAGTTGATGAGCATTTGGGTTGGTTCCAAGACTTAGCTATTACAAATTGTGCTGCTATAAACACATATCTCATTATGGTATGATGTTTTCAATTCTTCTGGAAAGATATTCAGAAAGAGAACAGCTGAGTTGAATGAGGCCTCTAATCCTAGTTTTTTGAGGACTATCCATAGTGACTTCCACAGTGGTTGTACCAGGTTACACTCCCAACAAGAATGGAAAAGAGTTCCTTTTTCCCCACAGCCCCTCTAGCATTTGCTGTTGGTTGATTTCTTCATGATAGACTTTCTTTTTGGGATGGGATGGAATCTCAGTATTGTTTTAATTTACATCTCTTGAATGACAAAATGATGTTGAACATTTTTCACGTATTTATTTGCCATTTGTATTTCTTGATTGGAAAAATGTGTATCTCAGTTGCCCATTTTTGGATTGGGTCTTTGAATCTGGGGGGCCTGATTTTTTTAAACAATTCTTTATATGTTCCCTTTGTCTGAGGGATAGTTGGCTAAAATTTCTTCCCACTCTGTGGACTGTCCTTTCACTCTGTTGGGGATTTATTTTGATGTGCAAAAGCTTTTTAATAAGATGAGAACCCAGTTGTTGATTATTTGAATTATTTCCCCTGCAGTTTGGGTTTTATTCATGAAATCTCTGCTTATGCCTACGTCTTCAAGATTTCTACCTACTTTCTCATATAGTAGATTTAGTGTTTCTGTGTTAATATTTAGATCTTTGATCCATTTTTACTTTAGCTTAGTGCATGATGATAAACATGGGTCTAGTTTAGTGTTCAGCATGTGGAAAGAGAGTTTCTACAGCACCATTTATTAAAGGGATTATCTTTCTTCCTGTGAACATGTTTGGCCCCTTTGTCAAAGATAAGGCTAAGTATATTTGTAGTTGTGTTTGCATCTTACAATCTGTTCCATTGATCCTCAGGTCTGTTTTTTGACATTCTGATTTTATCACACTAGCTTTATCATATAATTTCGAATCAGGATTGTGATGCCACCTGCCTTGCCTTGATTGCCTTTGCTATTCTAGGTCTCTTCAGATTCCAGATGAATTTTAGGAATGTTTTCTTTAGTTCTGTGAGGTATGCTAATGGTATTTTGATCAGAATTGCATTAAATCTGTGTAACAATTTTAAGAGTATACCCATTTTCACAATGTTGGATTTTCCTATCTATAAGCAAAGAATATCTCTCCGTTTGCTGAAATCCTCTTCAATTATTTTTTCACAGTTATGTAATTTTCAACGTGTAGATCTTTTATTTCCTTTGTTACATTGCTTCCTAAGCATTTCATGTTTTTAGATGCTATTGTGGATTTCTTGCTCATTGAATTTGTTGTGTGTGTACAGAAATGTTATTGATTTTTGAATGCTGACTTTGTATCTCACTATGCTACTAAAATTGTTATTAACTCTAGATGTCTTTTGATGGAGTTTTGGGGTCTTCCATGTAGTGTATCATGTCATCTGTGAATAATGATAATTTCACTTCTTCTTTTCCTATTCTTATTCTTTTTTATTTCTCTCTTTTGCCTAATCACTTTGGTTAATGTTTCCAGCACTACACTGAAAAGGTGTGGTGAAAGTGGACATCCTTGTCTTGTTTCTGATTTTAGACCGAAAGCTTTCAGTTTTTGTCCACTTAGTATAATATTAGCTGTTGGTTTCTCATAGATGGCTTCTATCATACTGAGGTAAAGACCTCAATCCTGATTTTCCATAGGGTTTTTTTTTAATCACGAATGATTGTTGGACTTTGTTAAGTCTTTTTTCTGCATCTATTGAGATGATCATGTGGATTTTTTCTTTGGTTTTTTTGATATGGTGCACTACATTTATTGATTTGCATATGTTGAAACATCCCTGCATTCTTGGGATGAATTCCACTTGGTAATGTGTGTAATCTTCTTGATGATTTGCTGCATTTTGTTTGCTATTATTTTATTGAGGATTTTTGAATCTATGTTCATGAGGGACACTGGCCTGAACTTCTCCTTTTTGGTTGGGTCTTTCTCTGGTTTTGGTATCAGGGTAATATTTTCTTCCAGGAATGAGTTAGGCAGAATTGCTTCTCTTTCAATTTCATTAATGTGTTTGAGGAGTATTGGCATTAAATATTCTTTAAATTTCTTGTAGAATTCAGCTGTGAATCCGTCATGACCTGAGATTTTCTTTGTTCATAAGCTTTTAATTATGTTTTCAATTTCATTAACTGATGTTATTCAGAATTTTTATATCTCCTTGATTCAGCTTTGGTATTTCATGTTTCTAGGAATCTGTCCATTTCTTCTGTGTTTCCATTGTATGCAAGTAAAGATTTTCAAAGTAGGTATTGGTGATCTTCTGACTCTCCACAAGATCTTAGATTTCACCCTTTTCATTCCTTATCATATGAATTGGAGTATTTTCTTTCTTTTTTTTATAAGGTTGTTTAGAGGCTTTCAATTTTATTTATTCTTTCAAAGAAACAACTCTTTGATTCATTTATTCTTTGTGTTGTTTTCTTAGTCTCCATTGTGTGCACTGTTTATTTCTGCTCTGATCTTTATAATCTCCTCCCTTCTTTGGACTTTGGGCTTGACTTGCACTTCTTTCTCTAGAAGCTTGAGATGCAGCATTAGGTTGTTTGTGCTTGTTATCTTTACCTGATGTGAGAATTCACCACTATACATTTCCCTCTGGGGAAAGCTTTCATTGTGTCCCACAGGTTCTTGTAAATTGTATTTGCATTTCCATTTGATTGTAAATATTGTTTAATTTCTTCCTTAATTTCCTCTGTGACACATTGGTTGTTGAGGAGGATATTATTTAATTTCCACGTGTTTGTGGAGTTTTTGCAATATTTTTTCTCAATAATTTCCAATTTAATTGCACTACAGTCAGATTATATGAGTGGGATACTTTTAATTCGTTTACATTTACTTAAGCGTATTCTATGGGCTAATATATGGTTTATTTTAGGGAACATCCCATGTGCAGCTGAGAAGAATATGTATTCTGGTGATGTTGGGTGGAACATTCTGTAAAGGTCAACTAAACCCATTTGTTCACAACTTAGGTTTAGTTCTATTATTTCTTTGCTGATTGTTTTGTTTAGCTATGACTTTGTAACAGTGGAGTGTTAAGGTCCCCTATTATAGTTTTGTTATTACTTATTTGATTTTTCATGTCTATTATCTCATAGTTGGGTACTCCTGTACTGGTGCATATATATTTATGATTGTTATCTTTTTTTTTTTGTTTCTTGATCCACTCTGTCAGTCTGTTTCTTTTGATTGGTGAATTGAAGCCATTTACATTGATGGTTGTAACTGATATGTACTGGCTTATCTTTGTTCTATTGTTTTCTACTGTTCATTCCCGATTTTTCCCCTCTTTAATTGCTTGGCCTGCTTGGTGGTTTCTTTCTGTTGTTGTTCTTGGAATTTTTGTCATTTTTATCTCTTTCTAGAATATCTTTCAGTATTCTTTGTAGGGTTGCTTTCACGGTCACGAATTTCTTCAGTTGTTCTTTGTTGTAGAAATATCTTTTATTCTCCATTAATTATGAAATATAGCTTTGCAGGGTACACCAATCTGGGTTGGAGTTGTGTTCTTAAAGGCTTGAAATGCTTCCCTCCATGGTCTTTTATATTTGGTCGTTTGTGTTGAGAAATCTGCTATTATTCTCTTGGGCATTCATTTATAAATGATCTATTTCTTTTCTCTAAGAGATTTTAATATTCTGTTCTGGTGCTGAATTTCTGGGATCTTGATTATTATATGTCTCAGTGTAGATTTATTTTGATCCTGGCTAATTGAAGTTCTATATGACTCACTTAACTGTACATGAGATTCTTTTCCCATACTTTGGAAATGTTCTGCTATTACTTCTGCAAATAATCTTTTCATGTCTTTTGTGTTGACTCCTGTTTTACTTATTGACACCTATCAACCTTACATTGTTTTTCTTTGCATCATCTTGCAGGTATTAAATTGTTATTTCCTGATTCCTTGTTATTTTTAAGGGATTTTTCCTTTGAATATCATTAGCTTCAATTCTGTCTTCAAGGTCTGAGAATCTATCTTCAGTTTTGTTCAAACAATTTTGCCAGCTTTCAGTGGAATTTTAAATTTCCTGGATATCTCTTTCAATGTGTTTTATGTGTTCTAATTGTTTCTTATATTGTTCATTCAAGGTTTATTTCATTTTCCTATCCTCTGGTATTTTTTAAATCTATATCTTCTTTAGTATGCTGAGCAATTCCTTCATTATTTGTCATTTTTTTTAACCTGGCAGATTATTTCTGAAACGATTTCCTCTTTAGCCCCATAGATTTGTTTTGTTATTTCAGTTACTATCATTTCAGAAATTTCAGGTGTGTGACTTCCAAGTTCTCCTGTGTGATGTCTCTTGCACTTGATTTGATTTGGGTGAGCTTAAGGTTTGAAATTGCATTTTGCTCCTTTGTCTTGCCATTTTCTATTTCAAAAATTTTTATTTTGTTTTCTGTGATGATCTTTGTGAGTTTTGGTAATAGGTAGCTATATCACTACTATCAAGGCCCTTCTAGGAAAAGTCTGTTCTGTAGGGATGTCCTCTGTTTGTAGGAGATTCTTGGTTTCTGTCTGTCCCAAAATCCTATCTTCCCAATTAATCACGAGTGGCATGTTGGTTTCTGTTTGGCTCAGCCACTGGTCTTTTGGTGTAGGGCTGTGATGAGGTTATTACCCAGAGCTTGTTACATTGTTACACAATGGACAACAAACTGATTATAACACATATGACATCTTAGCTACAGTAGTATAATCAGCATAATAGCATCAAGCACAATTTAGAACATTTAGAAATTGACACACTGTGGTATCTATGTATTTTGTACTTTAGACCATAGGAGCAAAGTCTGTACTCATATAACAGAACCGATTGTAAGTTAGGAGTTTGTATGCAAAGTGTTTCCCCTTGGTAGAGTGGATTTACCCTGCGGTGTGGAAATTTAGGGAGGATGGTGGGAAAACAAAGACACCTGGAAAGTAGAAGCAAAGCTGCAGGACCCAGGATGGCCATGTGAGGTTTGGGTAACTGGAGAAGGGGGTGGAAGAGAAAGAATGAAGGAGTATGCAAGGGATTATCTGAACTTGGCCTCCTGGTTTGTGGGGAGTGATTAGAACAAGAAAAAGAAAGAAGGGATAAAACTAAAGAAACAAAAAGAAAAATGAGAAAAAGAAAAGAAAGAAAGGTAAAAACAAAGGCAAATGAGGATAAAGTAAGGTTGTGTTAGAGGAGGGCAGTCCCGCCCATCTGCTTCTATTCCCGGTGTCTCTGTCCTACGATCTGCGCTGGTTCTTCTAGCTCACCGCCTGTGGGCTTGTGCTTCAGACCTTTCCTCCTCCTAGTCTCACCTGTCCATCATGTGTGCATCCTAGTCCAGGTCCTACTGTGTGGCTGTCAGCCGCTGGTGGTCTGGTCTCATGGTGTAAGGGGATGGGCGGTTGCTAAGTGCTGGGCAATTCCCGTGCTTGCTGGACATCCCATCTAAACTCCGAATTTCAAAGAGATACCGTGCTCTTGTTTATTATAATATTATAGTTCAGGTATTATAGCTCAGATACCGAGCCAACCTAGGTATCCATTCAGCAATGGATTGGTAATGTATCGCATATAAACACGACGGACTATCATTCAGCCATTAAAAAGAATAGACTCCTTTCAGTTGAGGGTGAGTGAGACTGGAGACATCGTGTTAAGTAAAGCGAGCGAGGTACAGAGAGACAGACGCCGCATGCTTTCACATATATGCGGACGCTGAAAAAGTTGACATGATAGAGGCACAGAACAAAATCGCGTCGCAGGTGCTGGGAAGGGGAAGGGAAGGGGCAACTGATGGAGGCTGGGATAAAGGGACAGAAGCACAGCTAGACTGCAGGATTGCATTCTGACGTTCTGTAGGTAGCAATAATTTTCTGAATATTTACAAACAGCTAGGAGAAAGGATTATAAGTGTTCCCAACACAAGACATGATAAGTGGTTGAGGCTGATAGGCAATCATAATGTAAAGTTACACACCATGTCCGTGTATTGAAACATCACAGGGTACACCATGAATATATACAATTATTACATGTCAAAAAATTTAGAGAAAATAAAAGGAAATAAAGATTTTCAGTAACTCTAGGCCAGGAGGCAATAAACCCTAAATATGACAGTGCAAGGAGAACAGGGAGACTTCTGAGAAGCAGGCGAACGCCGTTTACTTCTCTCCTTACTCTCTCTCCCTTCTTACTCGGAAAAGCCCTGCTCCTTCTCTGCCACTCCTCATTCTAACTTCACGTTTCCCGCTCTCTAATTCTCACCAGGGAAGGTCTGTAACTCCCTGTTGTTGGAAACCGAATTATGATGACTGATTCAGGGTAAATTCACACATGCTCGAATTTCTCATAAAGGGAACTTGTAAATTGAGAGAAACTGTAATTTTTATTTCATTGAGCATATGGAGAATGTCACAGAAATTTAATTTGTCACTATAGTCAAATGAAGTTTTCTTTTGTTTAATTTTAAACAATTATTTTCAACAATGAAATCAGCAAATTTTAAGAGGAAGTTTTTAATTTGGTATACCAGAATATATAAATACTGAAATATTTGCTGGTGAAAAGTTCTTCACATAGGATAAATTCATAGTTTTGAATAGTTTTATACCAGTGATAATGTATTGATTCATTGATTAATGTATAAGATACAGGAAATGACATTTCATAATAATTCAATATAGGTATAAATTATATATATATAATGCTAGAAGGTGATGATAGTAAGTTTTCTAAGTGAAAGAACTAAATTATCAGAGTAATAACACTAAAATAGTAGTATATTCTAATTTATAAAAGGAGGAAGAATTACGGACTGCATGCTTGTGTCTCTCTAAAATTCACATTTTTTAACCCCTGGCCTCCAATATGATGCAACTGAGAGGTAAAGCCTTTGGAATGCAACTAGTTGGGTTTATATGAAGCTGAGAGATTGGCACTCACTCCCCACCCCCATGCAAAGACACATTAAGAAGACAGACGACTGCTCATAAGCTAGGAAGAGGGTCTTCACCAGAAACTGAATTGCCTCAGTTTATTCTTAGACTTCTCAGTCTCCAGAACTACAAGAAATAAATGTCTTTTGTGAAAGGCACCCAGTGTGTGGTATTATTGTTAAAGTGAAACAAATTAAATAAGACAGAACAGGAAGAAAAAGCCCAATTCAGAGTGACCTTGTAAAAATGTAGGTCAGATTGTGGTCAGGATCCTGTTGCTTTTGCTGGAAACCCTCCTAGGCCTCCCCATCTCATTCATAACAAAAGCCAAGGACTTTCCATGGCCTTGCTAGTCTCATGCTCTCTGAGCCACCCCTTATTTACCTGCCTGACCTGAACTTGCCCTCTCTAGTGTTAACTGATATGCATTCTATTCAGGATATAAGTACATACAAACATATTTTACTGCAACTTATATTCCATTGCTTTGAGTATTTGCGTATGTATCAAATACTTACAACAAGCTAATGCAAATAGTGAGAAATGCTGAAATTCTATGACTTATAGTTCTGTACAGAAATAACTTTTACATAAACTAACAAAACCCCTTGAATTCTTTTGCATGTACATAGATGCTTCATTTCAATAGATTCATATGTTTTCCCCATCTGTTGAGATGCTTGAATTGCATAATTATTAAGTGTAAATGCAGAGGATCTTTATGTCCTTTTACCAAATGTATTCAAGGGATCCCATCCATAGGCTGTCACATTTTTGAAAGCATACAAAGACAAGATTGAAAGAAAGTACCATATAGGCACCTGTCCTCCAAGCCCTAGCAAATTAATTTTCTCTTGTGCTCACCCCTACCTCCCATTTAGCCCTCTAGCAGATTACTGTGTGTCAAACTCAGCACAACAAGGTCATCCACTACACTGTGTAGATGGTACCTGCTGAAACTGATAAGAATAGGATGGGACAGAAGTCACACAACTTTCCTCAAATGCTTCTTGCTTTTGATCCTTCTTTTGCTGTTTTAATTGGAGCCTATAAAACTAGTAGCCTAACACAGGGGGTGGGTAACTTTGATGGTGCTGCAGCCTGCAAGTCACCCTGGCTCTGTCAGTGACCCCAAATAAACCCAGGTGCTCAATAAGCCAAACTTATCTGATGCCTTTCCTAGTCAGTCAGACTCTAAATTCAGAGGCTGACACTTCTTTTATGTCTTCTCGAGAAATTTATCCCACAGTGACCACGGACATTATCAGAGGATTTTCTCACAATCATTTTGTCCAGTACTATTTCTTCGTAGAACTCTGCTCTGATTAAAAAAATAAGTAAATGACAATTGAAATCTCTTAACATTTACAGTCTTTGCAAACATAAATCCCTCAAAGCATAGCACACAATACACACACATACACACACCTGCACATACACACTTTAAAGAAACCTTTCATTTCAGAGGCTAAAGTGCATCTGGTTCATTTGGAAGCACATATCATAATCTCAAGAATGTGGAGTGGCTAAAGCTCAAGAGAATTAAATGTAGTGGAAGGTATATTCAGCATTATTGGAAATGTGTTTTATTGTAAAAGAGCAAAGATTTATGACCAAGTCATGAGGATTAGCAATACAGTTTTCTCACTTTCTTTCATGAATAAATCATATTAACAATAGCTACTTAAAACATCAGCAAGGTACAGTATAATTTTAAGTCACATTATAAATGGCAACAGAAACATTACTAAATCTATTAAAGTTTATATTCAAAATCCCCTAATAAATTTACCTATAGTTACTTTGGGGTCTGTGAGGACAGTTTCCATCTTTGCTGACCCGAATTTAATTACTCTTCAGTGTATTTTATGAACATCTGTTAAAAATAAAAGTTTTACATAGATTATTAAGTATATGCTATATTTCCGTCAAGTTGCAGGCATATGCAAATAAGGAGAATTTAAAAAGAACAAAAGTTTTCTGTGTATCCTTTCATGACTTGAATTTAATAGGGCATAAATATTTTTAGTCTAGAAATCCATTCTTCAAGGATAAATTCTCTAAGCATAAATACAAGTGATTGATGATACTATATTAGAAAGACCAAGCTATCATCCAGCAACAGGGTAATTAACTGTTTATTACGAAGAGGAGATGTTATGACAAAACATAATAAAAATATTTCAATATTTAAAGCAAATATTCCAACTACAAAGTTTATATGTTATTTACTACTTTTAGAACAGCGTAACACACGACACTTACAGAAATAGGTAAATCTTAGACAACGTTCCTCCAATAATTCTAAATTCAAATTATAAAGCTGGGAATTCCTGGAAAAAATATACTGGAGTGCCCCAGATATAAATAATCCTAGAAAAAAATAACCTTTCCCATCATTTTCCTCACAACCTCTCTGCTTCTGATTACCATTTGCCTGCTTATTTAACCTCTGCAGGGGAGGGAACTAAAAGGGAAGATGCTTTAATGGAGAGAACCTTCCCATTTTATTCTCGGGATCAACTCCATAGCATCTCTGTCATCTTTCATCCGCTAGCTGTTCTCTGTCCTCTGCCCTCTGATGGTGGACCAGTTCTGCACTTCACCGTGGGGTGTCGGACCGACTTTCTGTCCAGAAACTCACACCTTTGCATTTCCATAATAGAGAAACATTAATGGAAAGCTATAAATATTTCCAGACTTACAAGTTTGATGGAAAAGGACTAATATGTCTGAAAGACTGGCCAGGCTTTCTATTTAGCAACCAAGGTTCACTTTTCCCCAAATTTCTAGTTAATGTTCCCAGCGAGTATACCAAAAAATACATAAAAGCTTACATCTACATCGTAAAGTCTGTTTGGCAGATGATATGCCAGAGTCCAGAGTCAAACCTTATGACTTATTACATTAATGTAGCTCAACTGAGAAGCGGCAACATAGGTCACCCCCATTTAACCAGCACAGAACAGGGAAGAAGGAATTAGGAGAACATTTTGATTCACTGCCACCATCTCTCCCTAGCTAACTCGTCCATTTTAAACTTCCATTTCTATTACCCACCAGAGAATAAAACTGCCGAGAAAGAAATATAGCCCACATCCTACAGTGCAAAGAAACTTTAGGAAAAGTATCCTCTAGCTAGGCAAGAAAAGAGAGAAAAGTCCTCAAATAAGTGCACGCTATGGGATCTCATCTTCTCTGTACCAAAGCTGGAGCAGAAAATGCTACTTTCTAAACACAGAGAATGCAGCAGGTAAAAGAGAATAATGCAAACCTCACCTCTGACCTCATTCCAAAAGAATGGCACTGAATAAATATCGCATTAGCCAAGACTCTTTCTCTTGGAAATAGCAGCAACCCAGAGTATCTTAAACCAAATAGGGAAGTGTGCTGGCTCAGCCAAGCTGTACAGCAGAAGGCTTGAGCTGAAGCTGACTTCGGGAGTTAATACAGCCAAGGGCGTTTCTTTCCCCTCTTTCCTTTTCTCCTTCCCTGCCTCCGTGCTTCCTTCTTCCCTTCCTTCCTCCTTCACGCATTTTTCCTGCCCCTTTTGTACTCGTCTCGTTCTCTCTCCTGTGTCCCTTCCTTCATTTTTCTTCTGTTAGAAAGTTGTAACATGCCAGTGGTATTATCAAACCAGACAGATATTCTTCACACTGTAGTGGAACAAGTCTTCCGGGATCCCTGTACTCTATTTCAAGGCTCTAATGTCAGAAAAGAAACAGTCTTTCCACCAGGCCCATTTTAATCTTAAAGAAGGACACAGAGCACCTTAGCTTGAATTACACACCCATCTCTGTATCAAGGTAGAGCGTAACATGACCGCCATGCCCTAGGTCTCACAGCCCTTCACTGGCGAGCAGGAGAGCAGCACCCAGGGAAGGGGAAGTGCTGTTGGAGAAAAGGATATAAATAACACATATTCACCACTAAGTATCAGAAATGGTGCTGTGCAGTGTCAGAATTAGCTTTTCAGGTTGTGTTAGCTTTCTGACTATAACCAGACCTGAGATAATCATCCCACAATGAGAAAAGCTTCATTCCGGCTCACTGTGTAGCGATTCCAGCCTATGATCAATTAACCTTGCAGCTTTGGGGCCTGTGGCCAGGTAGCACATTACCACAGAAGTGCTTAGCAGGACAAAACTGCTCGTCTCTTAGCCAGGAAGAAAAGAAAGAGTGAGAAAAAGGAAGAGTCCAGACCCCACTGCTCCCTTTGAGGGTGCATCCCCAAGGACCAAGACTTTTCACTGGGCCCTTGTCAAGATCTCCACCTTCTTCACAGCCTCAGGTCGGGGCCTACATCCTTGAAGCATGGGCCTCTGGGAGACATTCAAGTCCAAAATATAGAACAGGAATAATTTTTATTTTATTTTGTTTTACAACTTTATTGCCCTATCTGCCAACTATATTGAAGATGTAATCAAAGTACAATAAGCTTCACATGCTTAGAAAGTACAGTTTGATGAGTGTTGACCAATGTACATACCCTTGACATTTTCACTGCAATCAAAACAGTGAACACTTTCATTGCCCATAAAAGTTTCCTTATGAGTCTGTAATTTATCCTTCTCTGTTGACATAGGAAATTTGAGCCTGTTTATTATCACTATAGACTTGTTTATATGTTTTAGAGTTTTGAATAAACAGAATCTTTTTGGCTCAGCTTCTTTATTCATGATAGTGAATAATGTCTAATCAGTGTTATAACCTAGATCAAAGTTTGTTCCTTTTCCTAGCTAGGTTATCTTGCATTGTGCAGACAGATTATAATTTGTTTTACTGAACTGTTGATAGACATTTGCTTGTTTTGGGTTTGGCACTATTATAATTAAATCACAGTGTATATTCATGTACAAGGCTTTGTCAGGACAGACGCTTTTGTTTTCCATGGTTATTTACCTAAAAGTAGAAGGGTTCAACTGTTCAGTGAGTATAGATTTAATTTTTTAAAGCAGTTTAAAATGCTTTGTATGTGTTTTAACACTCCTGCCAAACTCATTTTTGATTCCCACCAGCAATGTATCATGTTCTAGTAGCCTCACATCTTTGTCAATACTTAGCATGGTCAGTCTTTAAATTTTATCATTCATTTGGGTGGCTGATGGTATCTCATTGTTTCAAACTACATAGACCTCAAAACTAATATTGCTATTTTTAAAATTTACTTATAGAACATAAGAGTAAGAAGTGTCTAGGTGAATTTCCTACATGTTAGACATATTACTTATTCTGTACCATAAATACATACATGTATTTATAATATAAATACATATTTTCACTAATACTAAAATTTCTCAACTACAGCATGTTTAGAGTAAGACTTAAAATATTAAACAGGGTAAATATCCAATATTTAGCATCTCTTTCAAAATTATTTAATCTATTATAGATCTACTGCATTTTAATATATACCTTAGAGCCAATTTTTAAGTTTTCTACTAAAAGAAGCAAACTAGAATTTTAATTGAGATTTGCTCAGATCTATAGATAAACTTGAAGAATCTTGCATCTTCTCAATATTTAGTCCTGCAGTCCATGAATATGGTATATCTGCCCATCTGCTTATTTAGATTTTCTTTAATTACTATGTGCAATGTTTTGCCATCTACCCTGTGAAATCCTTCAGCCTCTTTTTTTTTTTTTTTTTTTTTTTTTTTTTTTTTTCCGGTACCAGGGATCGAACTCAGGACCTTGCGCTTGCCAGGCAAGCGCTTATGCCACTGAGCTATACCCCCAGCCCCCCAGCCTCTTTTTTAGATTTACATCTCTATGTATCAAACAGATTTCAATCAGAGAATCAGGATCACTATACATACGGGAATTTAACGGGATTTTATATAAGGCAAGTAGAGGGGTCCATAGACTGTTACATTTACTGTTTTAATGCTGGAGCCTAACAACCACAGGGCAGATGTCATAGTTGCTTTTCTCATCACTGAGACAAATGCCTGGACCCAAAGTTAAAGAAAGAAAGGCAGAGGACATCATACAGAAGAAACCATCCATGGTAGAGGAAGCAGGAGGCAGCAAAGCAGCAAGCATCAGCAGCAACAAGCCTCCCTTCCCCTTTTGTCCCAGCCAGGACTCAAGCCTTTTGGGCGGTGCACCCACACCCAAAGTGGGGCTTCCCTTTATTCACACCCAGAACTATTATAAACCAATTAGTGGACTAGCCCAGTATAACAAAACCTTAATCTCAGTACCACACCATTAATCCACATTCACACATCCAAGATCCATCTACCTCTGAAAAGCTCCACCTATGGCCTCATGAGGCTTTGGGAGGACATCTAGATATAACCCTGATAGTAGGTGGTACTGAAATCAGGGCAAGTCCAAAGTGGGCAACAGCAAAGACAAGCTGGAATTTATGAAAAACATAAAACAAAATGCACAGTATGAGATGCCTGGTAGCCAGGAGAACATACGGGATCCCTGTCAGTTCTCCTAATGAAATTCATGTCCTACAGGGGAAGCTGACACCTTGAGTTAAAGAGATCCACCTACACCTGGCTCAGAGCGAAAGCTGAAGGATAACGCGAAGGACAGCGATGCGGTTGGCAGCCGAGGTGTTGCCAGCGCGGACGAGGTGAGCCAGCCAACAGCAGCAACCAGAGCCAGTTACAGAAGTTCTCTGCTCCAACCTCGCAAGTGTACACTGCGGATAAGGTGCTGCCAGCGCGGACGAGGTGAGCCAGCCAACAGCAGCAACCAGAGCCAGTTACAGAAGTTCTCTGCTCCAACCTCGCAAGTGTACACTGCGGATAAGGTGCTGCTTCATCTCTGCTTTCTCTTCTGGCCTAGTTTAACTGGACACATGCAGGGATGTGAGTTCTGGGAAACAGCCCATCCTCAACAAGTTAACACACGTTACAAAGGCATTCTAGTCTATTCTTCGGCAACTTCCTATCGTACACGTCACCTTAATCCATATTTACCTTCCAGTGAAAATAATAATGAAATCATGTTTCCACCATGTATCAGTCAGGGTTTACTAGAGAAACAGATTTAACACAAGATAAACAAATGTACAACAAATTACCTATTTGGCTTACAAGGGTCAGCTACAGGGTTAGATGAGGAAGTGTGCAGAGGGTGTCTGCACACTGGAGATTGAACAGCCCAGGCCTGGGGCCTGGAGCTCACCGCAGTGTCCGTGCAAGCCCGTATCAAGGGCTGTTGAGTCTGCGGCGAAATGCTGATGAATCTATGATGAAGTCCCAGGTGGAAGCCGAAGAGTCTGCACCGGAAGCCAGGAGACGACCAAGCTGAAGGTGAAGGCTGGAGCTCCTCCGAACAACTCAGAGCCGGTCCTTCCTCAGTTTCTCTTTACAGTCTACCAGCTCTGGGGAGGTGGGAGGGGGGTTCTCTACACCCACACCCTCTGTATGCTTCCTCTTGCACAGGTTTAGAATGAATACAAATAAACACTCCGGCTTCCTGCTGAATCACATAGTTGACCTTTAAAACTTCCCAAATTAACATAAACACCACCCCACAAGGGTAAGGGCATGTCCTTTTTACCCCAAGATTTACAACTGCTGAGTTACTTAGTTAAACCTCTAGACTCCCCAAGTTGACACAATGTGTCAACCATAACACACCAAAAATGAGAAAAACAACAAAATTAAGGTAACTCTTTTCCCAAAAGTAGATACAAGTAAGGTTGATTTTCATTCTTCACATTTATCTTGAAATCCTGAAACTTAGCCAAGTGTGGCTGCACATGCCTTTAATTCCAGCACTCGGGGGGCTGAGGCAGGAGGATTATTGTGAGTTCAAGACCAACCTGGGCTACAAAGTGAGTTCAAGGCCAATCTGAACTGCATAGTAAGACCCTGTCTCAAAAAGATAAAAAAAAAAAAAGGAAGGAAGGAAGGAAGAGAGAGAGAGAGAGAGAGAGAGAGAGGGGGGGGGGAGGGAGGGAGAGAGAGAGAGAGAAAGAAAGAAATCCTGGAACTTAACTATTTATATATTGAGACATAAAATACATTACTGTTGACAAATCATTTTAGATAAGGGGAGATTAGAAAACAGAAATACTAATATATTAAAATAGAGACATTCCTATAAAAATATGAAATAACTACTCAGAACTATTGTAGTAACCTCCTAACTAGTCCCATGGTCTATGCTATGCATTTTATATTTCCTTGGCCCTTAGGGAGTATCTCAGTTTGTGGTTATTTCTTACCTGTTGGGTGACCCAAACTTTTGGCTTCAAAAGGATTGTGTATTAGCAGTCTTTCCTGGGTTGAGCTTTTGTAGTTTGCGCTGATTTTCATCTGAGAAAGTGAAAATATGAAGTGCCCCAGGGGACTTCCTACATTCCAGACATGTTACTGTCTACGCCCACTCTGGAGCAGCAACCTAATTGTCCCTCAAGGGTTGTGATCAGTCATGTCAACCATGTAGCAACTATCTTCCTCTGCTTGGTAATTCGTTGGTTTAAGGATGCCAAAGTGGCCACAAGACAATCTAAACATCCAGTTGAATAGAACTGGTTTTTTTGTCCCTAGCAAAAGCTTTACTCTCCCTAAAATTAAGATGTCTTGAAAACCGGATTTTAAAGTCATAGGAATGGAAAACTTACTACTTCTCATAGATGATTAGAGGTCATAATAAGACATTCCCAATCCCTGATTCCTTTGGTGTGACTCTTTCATAGGAAAAGTGTACTTGATGGCAAATTAGAATTCAGAAAGAAAATAGAAATGGTGGCAAATAAGACCATTAAGCACAATTCACAGACTTGCATACAAAAGAAGATAAACTTGCAATTACTTTCTTCTCTTAAATATGTTGAGTTTGTGCCTGACTTAGAGCCATGACACTAGTTTTTCTTCTGCCAGGAACACTTCACTCATTTGACTGAATCTGTTGTGTCCTTGGGATCTTAGTGCAAAGATCACCTCTTTGTAGACTCTTCTCTGAGCGCCCCATTTTAAACAGCCAATCCTCCTACCTATAGACAAGTTCTCACACCGTTGCTTTCACTGTATTTGTTAAAAGTCCAGCAGAGATTCACTTCATCAAGTTCATGATGTTTCCTTTTGCCTAATGCCCATTTCCCTGATAAGCCTCTTAGATGCTGTTTAGCAACACAAGGGTCTTCACATTCAGACCCTGCCTTCATTCAGGCACACACTGCAGATTCCATAGTCAACATCCCTCCTTTTCAGGAACTTGCAGGCTCCAAATTTTGGCTCCAACACAGAATGAGAGCTGTTAGTGAAAGCGCGGATAGCAAATAGGGAGGTACTGTCTGCGCTCTGAATGTTGCAGACCCTTCTGTCTTGGTTAGCCAGAAGTGAGGGAGAAATTGCTGAATTCCACTTGCATTCTTCTCCATTTCATCTGACCAAATAGTTTCAGGCTACCAATTGGAATTGTCACTCAACCCTACTGATTTTTAAATGCTTGAGGGTAAATTGTCTCTAAATGTTGTCTCACTTTTGAAACAAAATGACTAGCAGTTTTGGTCTTTTGAATTCTACTTTTAGTATGTTTATAGTTATTTTAGAGAAAGTTTAATGGAATCAATTAGGACTATTTAGACAAATTTTAACCACTTCACCCCACCCATTTGCAAGCCTTGGGTTTCTTCTGATACACTGTTGGCTATTGAAGGACAGGTTATTGTTTCTTACATATCAGAGTGATTTTACACCTGTACTGTTGAGCTTCACCTTATCGATTTGGTTTGCTATTTCAACCTACTGCGATCTTTTTAGAATCTGTTTCTGTTGCTCTTTCACATATTATATGTAGCTTTATATCTCCTGAGGTATGTTTATGATTCAAAATTTTGAACTTATTTAATTCCTTTCTTTGTACATTTTAAACAAAATTTTAACTGAAAAATACCTGACCCACGTTTACATTCACTTAAAGTTTAATTTACATACAGCTTTATACATACATACTTGAAATTTACTATATAAATCTTATATGTAAGCTTGCTGAAAAATTACAAAATGAGCACCTGCGTTGCCACCACCCTTTAAGGCAAGAGCTAATTGCCAGTGTCTCTTAAATCCTGTACTCATTTTCTTCTGAAAATTGCTAATGTCATCTGAGTGCCTCAAAAATCCATCCAGATTTTAAAACCATAGGCAAGTTTTGCTGGTTATTAAACAATATATATGTAGAATCCTATGGTACACATTCTTTTTCCAGCTTCCTTTCCTCAGTATGTTTGGGAACTCTACCGCTGTGTCCTTGTAGAGCAGGGGCTGATGTATTTAACATTCGTTGGTGCTCGTTGTGTGAATGTACTACAGTTGACCTACCCATTCTCCTTCTCGGGGCCTGTAGTTTGTTAACACCGTTTGGCTCTTGTAGGTGTTGCTACTATACACATTCTTGTGTACCTCTTCTGGTTCACACGTATACACAGGAGCAGAACTGCTGGGTCTTAGGTTAGAGATATGCTCAGTTTTCTTGGACGTTTACACAGTGTGTGTGTGCATATTTATTCTCCTTCCTGCTGTGTACCACGGGTCAAGGTATCCCACAGTTTAGTCTTGGGGTCTTTGGCTTTTTAAAATGTTAGCCCTGCTGTTGCTTGCGTAGTGTTAACTTATTACGATTTCGATTTGCATTTCCCTGATGTTTAATGAGGCCGTCGTGTCTTACACACTTACTAGCTATTTGGCAGCTCTCAGTGCTCCAACATCGCCCCACCTCGCTAGCTGTTATGTTTTTTAGATATTTTGCACATGAATCTTTTGTCAGTCATAAGTATTGCAAATACCTTCCACTCTATGGCTCACCACTAATGAAAAGTTTCCTACCTTTAATTTTGTATATTTTAGTCTTTGTAAATTTCATGCTTCAGTCACTGTAGCTTTATAACAAATCTTGGTGTTCAGTAGCAAAATTCCTTCCAACTTGTCCTTATTTTTAAGATAGTTTTGAATAAAATTATTGAGACATTTTTCCTTGTCTATTTTAAAAAAAAAACTAAACAATTTATAAAGTACTAAAAGACAGGGTCATCTATATTTTTTTAGGAAACAGTGTACAAATTGTGAAATTTTCACATCTGTGTAGTAACATCTCTTTCTCAACTCCCTTCTGTTAACTAGATTAAAATCCTCGCTGGTCCCACACTGGAATGAACAGTGTTTCTGACGCACTTTGGCCCACACCCAGTCACATCCTACTCTAGCAGTGCTTCACTTTAATCCATAGACTCGGACGCCTGTTTTAACATTGCAGAACCCAGTGTCCTCTGCTTTTGACGGACGGTCTTAATTACCCAGAACTAATTGTTTTCTAATTTAGCCTATTAGTGCTACAAGAATACAAGAATACTGAAGTATTTTGTTTCTTAAATCTACAAGGTTTTTCTTGTTGTCCAAATAGAACATTTTCTATTTCTAAGTGATGTCACTTCTTCATAGCTAATCCCTTATAGAAATGCAGAAAAACTCCTAAGTTTTTGTTTACTCCACCCTCTAAATTCTCATAAAAGTTGGGAGCTTTTTCTCCTCAGTTCTCCATAATTTATTTCCCATTCTCCTGCACTTTCTATCTTTAAAATGTAGTAACAAAAACTAAATAAAACAGAAAGGGAAAGTCTATTTATTAGAGTCTGAAATTAATATATTTTCAAAATATATGTTTTTAGTACCATATTGATTTTTTAAAGTTCTCAAAATTATCTCAGTATTCAGCTTATGATCATCTGAATGATGTTGGCCTCATTAATGAAATTGTTTCCAAAGGTTCTATCACTGTGGGAAGCTCTGATCAGAAGCTGTCTAACCATCTGCTGATGATGAGGCAGGTACCTTAGGCACAGGATTTAACGAGACATCCGTTCTGATCTAACACCGACATTATTTGACCTCCAAGACTTTTCTTACCAGTGCTTCCTTAGCTCAGAATTGTACCGTATTTTCTATTGCAGCGTATTTATCAGTGAGAGTTGCTTTCCTTATTGTACATCCCATCACCTCTACTATAAATCTACCTTTAAGTCTTACTGGCTCTACTCCGAAATGCAACCTAATCTAATGAAATCTCCTTTCATCTTCGTTACTGCTACCCCGTGTGCTTCCCTGGGCCACTGCAAAGGTTCCAAACGGGCCCCAGCCCCCGTGCTTCCCCTACTGCACTACACCCAACCCAGCTGCGGCACTTCAACTAGGCTCATCTTGCAGAAATTCAAAGCAAGTTACACAGTGTCCGGGGTTTTCACTGCAGGTTGGAAATACGCAAATTCCTTACTACGGCCTTTGCCTCACCCGCTACCATTCTTCCACACCCGAATTCTAGGTGTGCTGATTTCTCTTTTCCTCACCATTCCTAACTCACTCCTGCCCCAGGGCCTTCGCAGGATTATTCCTCTTGCCTGGAATGCCCCTGCTTCTCTCTTACAGGGCTACTTCCTTCTAATTCCTCATGTCTCAGCTCAAATGCATCTCAGCAATGAACACCTGGCGTGAAAAAGCACCTGTCTGTGCCACACAGTCATGTTCTGTCCATAGCATCATCCTATGTAAAGCAAACTAAGTCATTATTATTTGAAATTAACTTTACAGGTATTATTATTTACTTTTACTAACCCATCATAAGAACAGGTAGTTTTATTAGCACAAGCACCTTGCCTGTTAGTTTGCCATGATACTATACATGGAGGACCCCAAAAACTCCACAAGAAAACTCCTGGAATTAATTGACAAATTCAGCACCGTAGCCGGATACAAAGTCAACACCCAAAAATCAATAGCATTCCTGTACACGAACAACAAACAGACTGAGAGAGAAATTGAGGAAACCATACCTTTTACAATAGCAACCAAGAAATTGAAATACTTAGGAATCAATCTAACAAAGAATGTGAAAGATTTATTCAGTGAAAACTACAGTACTCTGAAAAAGGAGATTGAA